>JAMPIV010000640.1:0-240722 GCA_024509875.1 Oreohelix idahoensis | reverse complement strand
AACAAAAAACATCACAACCCTAAAAAAAAAACAAAAACCCAAAAAAACAATTACAACAACAAAAATACAAAGACTAATACACACCCCAACCCAAAAACCACTTAATACCCCCACCCACAAAAACCCCACCTACCCCCCCTCCCACCTCCCCACCACCATCCCAAACCATCAAACCACAACTACCTCCCACATGGTGGGGGTGTGGGGTTCCCCAGGGGGTGGGGGGGGGGGGGGGGGGGGGGGGGGGTGGGGGGGGGGGGCCACTCCCCCCCCCCCCTAAAAAGGGGGGGGGCAACAGATCCCTATACTCAAAATATCATCACCCATTTTCCCCAACCCCCTACTCAAAAAACTTCCAATACCAGTTAATCTCCCTATACTCATAATATCACCCCCTTCTCACCCCCCTCCCTATACTCCAATACGCTCCAGCCCAACTTTCCTAATACACAATCCTCATCACTCAAACCTATCAAATTTTACACTACAATCCCTATACAATCCCACCTCATACCTCTACCTCCTTCTACAACACCAATCCTTATATACATCCTAACTACATACAACTTAATTTTACACATCTATACTCCATTTAATACAATAATCCTACAAACACTATCTATATCCTCTATCACACACTTTCTCAACAATCCCTCTATCCATCTTTATACACACTTTCTAAAATATGCCATGATACCATGCTATCCTCGCTAGCTAGTTAGTTATCTGAAATAGTAGGCATATTCAGTCTTAACTACGGGGACGATGCGCCCCTGAGGAGGTGATAGCTGTCAACTACTTTTTTTTCGTTTCTTGTTGCCTATTTTTTTTTCGGCGTGTTCTTTTCTCTTCTGGTCGTTGTAAGAACTTCTTTTTGCCCAATCTGTGGTGGCGCCGTAGGGAGCATCTCCACGTCGTGCAATCGGCAGTTTCGTCCTCTCAGGCTGCTGGGTTTATGCCCAGTGCCGTCATGTCTCTCTTGTACACATCTTTGAACCTCAGCTGCGGTCACCGGCTGTTCTTCCGCGTCTGGAAAGAGTTGATATAATACTCAGTCTCTGGTCTATGGACTACATTTCTGGTAACAGCAGTCTATTTATGTACCAGAAATAAATGTGCTTAAAATTGTAGCGGTGGTAGGACATAAAGGCCTTCTTTTTATTTCTTTTCGTCACAAAAATATAAAATTCCTCATTTTATCATTTTCCTTTTCGCTTCTTGTGGAGCATGGGATCCACCAATACAGCTCCCACAATTGCAGAAAGTATGTGCCAAGCATTCATATGCCGACCCTCATGTTAGACGCCTTGTACGACATGCTTGAGGGTGGAGTAGGTCTATCTTACTTTGTCTCACAATGGATCCCCGGGAACAACTAGGCGGGGCAAAATACGTAATTAGAGAGAGAGAGAGAGACAGGACGACCCAGAATCTGCTGGGAGGACAACATTAGACAATCTCTGACAGATCGAGGACTTGAATGGAACCAGGCCAGGAGGAAGACAGCTGGTAGGAAAGTATGATGCTCACTCTTCCAAACCTCTACACCACACGGTAGAAGATAAACGACTAATTAAGTAGAGAGAAAGAGAGAGAGAGAGAGAGAGAGAGAGAGAGAGAGAGAGAGAGAGAGAGAGAGAGAGAGGGGGGGGCGGAAAAAAACAGATTTATCGAATAAAAGTTATGTAAAATTTAAAACTTCAGCCAAAGAAACAATAAACTAAATTACCTACGAGCAACATTCTTCTTGTTTCTGGAGTTTCTAACATGTGAAGAAAAAAAGATGTAATACAGTAAAACGTTCCTCGATGTCTTATTGTAATATTTCTGAGAATCATAAGACTGACAGATTGGCAAAAGATGATAAACCAAGAGAATTGTGAAATATGAAACAAATCAAGAGATGTATCAAGAGCACATACACGAACTAATAGAGGTAGAGCATCCATTATTATCATCGTTTCCTTGTGTTGCCCCTAACAGAGCATGTAGCCCACTTCTGCAGCTAGTCCCTGTGACGTAGAAGCCTATAGCCAAACGTTCATGAACTAGCATCAGTGGTTTCTGAAGCGATTTGTTATTATAGCAGATTAGAGAACCTGCGGTCACAACGATATGCCTTGAGACGCCGATACTGATCCGTTTCCTTTTAACAACCCATCTCATTATGAGGTTGCCAGTCACATGGCACAACATCAAATTAGTTGCCTCTTACGACATGCCTGAGTCTTAGGACGAGTGGGGCGCGATGAGTGGGGTGCAAGGCTTGGCGCCACTCCACTACAGACAATGGCGATCAGCCAGTTGATCACATAAGATTATTTACTTGATCAATGGCCCAGCACAATGCTGACCCAAATTAGAATATATGTATGTAGCAGAATCCGTATGATTCAAAGGGGTGGGAGTGCATAAGAGGGAATATAATTTATTGAAATTTTTTTACAGAACCAGTGGTGCTAATGATGTCATACTTCCCCCTGGTCTCCTGTGTATTGAGATCAGATGCCTAGCCTTCTCGGATAAGGGTGAAAAAAGGAGATCCTGTGTGCAAGTTTCGCGCGTTAACAATCCCTCGAGTAGGCATATCAGGCCGCTGCCCTGGCAACAATTTAAAAATTATAAAACAACCTACCCACCACAAAAATGTTTATTGAATGTGTGATTCCTACATACACACATTGGGATTCTAGCCAGTGCTACAGAATTCGTGCACTGTGCTGAGATACTCTTTGTGTGATCCAAGGGAGGAGATCGGAGCACTGGTGGAGTTGTCCGGTGTACAATGAAGATAGTCCTTTTTTTTTTTTTTTTTTTTCTATAACCAGCGGCACTCGAACTTTCCAGCTCTTTCGGCCCAATGACATGTCATTGCGAGGCTGGAGGGTCAGTGGACTTTCCTTCCAACCCGGTCAGGAGCTTCGCTCCTTCCCATCCACACGGGATTTATGTGCAGGAGCCGTTCAGGTTATTCAGTCAAATTTCCGGTCGTAAACATTTCTTCAAACGCCGACGGCCGGGTTTGAACCATGAACACCTGGTCGCCAGTACAACGTCGTAGCCATTACACCAGCGCGGCTCCCGAAGATAGTCCTTAAAAACCAGACCAAACCAGTACGTAGGAAAAAAAAAGAGGTTGGTGGTGGTGGTGGGGGGTGGGGGAAGGGAGTAAATCGTCTTAAATTGCCATGATGTAGTGAAACGGCAGTATATCAGTAACTTATCATGTGATCAACCGCAGTAGTTAGCTGCGTTGAGATATTCCAGTGGTTCATGTTCAGTGTAGAGTAATTGACATCTATGTAAATGGTCAAACGCTCATACTTGGAAGGTCGCTGATAGAAATCAGTAGTTGGGAACTAAGTGACGGTAAGCGGCATTGCTTAGGAGATAACATGAGACTATCGGCCAACCAATGTTAAAGGACATGGCATTATGAAGCTTGAAGAAATACCTTAACATCTCGTAGAGCAAGATCGGACCGTATCAGACTACAAGGTCGTTTCTATTTGGACATGTGTCCTAAATAACCGACGGACTATGTGTCTAGGTTGAACGGTTCGCGCTTCGCCAAAACGAAGGCAAATTTAATTTTTTTATTAAAATCGCGCACATTATCACCTTCATCAACATCATCATCAACATCATCATCAACATCATCACCCATCAGCTCTCCAAGGAACATATATCTTGAACTAATTCATGCCAAGTCTTCCTGTCACGTGCCATCATCTCTAGATCTTCCCATGTCTTCTCATCATTTTCATCTACGTCTCCAGTTCTGTTGTCCGTGTGTTCTTCGGTCATCCTCTACTTTTCTTACCCTGGGAGTTCTAGAACAAGTACTGACTGGTAATTCTATCAACATGTTACCTCAGTGTGTGTTTAGTCTATCGACAGTGTCTTCTTTTCTTCTTGGATTCTTATCCCTTGACTAACAAAGCAGTTAGTGGCCATCACACCTTGTGGTGTCTTTGTCATATAATTTTGGGTAGATCTCTTGTCCTCTCCGGCTGTATTCAGTTACATTTTATTGTGCGTACTGATTACGTGAAATTTCCGTGGTCGGCACATTTCTTTCTCTGCTATCAAGCAGATATTCGGTATTTTCAAATCACCTTATGCTACTTTCAGTAATAGTTTAGTTGCCCGCTGAAATTGTTAAGAGTAGGCGGATGATGCAACCTTAACCGATATCCGTTGGTAGACATTCTCGTATACCAGAAGTTGGGCGCCTGTTTCACACGGAAAACTGCCAGTAAAGGTTGATTATCGCTGATAAGACTAGTGTGACGTCTTAGCTCAGATGGTAATACAATGAAATTTTGTTGCACAAGGACGGGACGATAATTATCAGTTTGACACACCTGAACGGATATGTTGTAAGAGTTCCGGACAGATGTAAGAAGCTGTATGTAATTATTGACGAGAATATTCGAATGTCAGATTGCCATATGATATGACCTTTTAAATAACACGCAGAATTTTCCTATGAGGAAAGTTTTTGAATAGACTCCATCCTAACCACACATGATTGTAACTATTGGCCGGCATTCGAGATGTAGGAATAACAACATTTCTGATTGGGGCCTGGTCTAATAGTAAACAACACGTGCCAGGAACAAAAGGGGGAATAAAACTTGACACTTTTGCAGTTTATAGCACTGTAAAATTCAACTCGTCAAGAAACAACTAGACCTGCCAGAGTTAAGAATAAAATCAGAATTCATTTATCGGACCGGACTTGTTTGAACTTCTTGAGGACTTAAGAACCCAGGAAAACGCTACAATTATTAACAAGGATAACCGGAATCTGGGGAATCTGAACACGGAGTCAAAGTGGGAACTTATTGTAAAGTAACAACACCTCAGAACACGTGTAAGAGGCACCTTCAACAAGTTGCCTTAGCTATTTCTCTAAGCCAGCAGTCTGTCTGTGATCCCAAAGTCAATTTGGGGTAAGTTGTATATCCATAATTCTATGTTTTGCATTATCAACACGTGAAATAATATGTATATATTGACATGTGAATATTAATATGTGAAAATTGCTAAGTGGATGTCCAAGTCATTTGAGGCTGGCAACCTTAGCATATAGAATAATGATTTCATAAACCACCACTGCAAGGGCTGGTGACTGCTTTATATGAGTTTCGTATAGAGAACTAAAAGCAGAGGTAGTCCCAAGTTCCAAATGAAGCAGGGAGGGAATGATGACAGAATGATGTACATACTTATTATATTATTAACATTTTCAACCAGAGTAGATGTAAATGTAAACATATTCACTCTAAAAGTAGTGAAAGTTTTCAACCTCTTCAACCAATGTAAAGTTTAACATAAATCTATTCAATTTGCAATGTAAAGAAAGTTTTCGCTCACTGGGAATAAGATTAATTCTCAGAGAGGGTAAAGTTCTGAGGTAGATGGGATGGTGGAATGAGACACATGTGTCGGAAAGCACATTACTCAAACGGGTATTTGTTATCTTCTTTTGTGACACTTGTCGGTGGTACCAACTAAGGGTAATATTTCTGGAACAAGTGAGGGTATAAGTGGCATCAGACGGGTCTTAGAGACGCGGGACCAGCTTGGTAGTTACTCCATGATACTTCTTGGAACGTGCTACAACTTTCAAACTTGACCAGTGGCGAGTGTGAATTAGGCATCCATTTATAAAGAACCAAACATCAGCTGGAGCAGAACAGACAAACTCATATGCAGCTAAGTAGAAACATGAAAGCTGCAAAGTGAACTATCCTCTTTTTAACGCCAGAACATCACCCAATGATGCTAACTTTTTCTGTAAGGAATTATTCATTTTTATAACTGTTAAAACTTTAATTGATTATTAAATTTGTTACTTTTATAAAGACAAATCTAAAGTTGATTTAATCATTTTGAATGTACTACATCTGTATCTCTGAGACAATTTCTTAAATACACTTTAACAGAGCTATACAATAATAATAAGAGGAAATTCGCTGAATTAACTCAGCTGGGGGCTTGAAAGAGCTAACGAATTATAATAAAACCTATCCATCACAAAAGTTGACGGCAGATACTAGAGTTCTACCTTGAGGTAGAAGCATCACCATTTCCTCAGCTTTTCCTAAGGCAGGTTGTGTGGAATGAGGATACTTAGGACATTTCCTTTACTGTTACTCTCCAGCACTCTACGCCATACAAAAGTACAGAACGTACGCAGCTCTCGACCATTTATATGTCTGGCGGTTTCTTTCTTTTTGTCTACTTCCATATTGGTCTATCTCTGTTTATTTGTACTGCTAGTCCGCCTGCCTCTCAGTGTGACTGCTAGCTTGTACGATTACTGTCTGCCTGTGCTTCTGCCTCTCTGTTAATATGCTTGCCTGTCTGTCTGCATGTGTTTGTCTGAGTCTGTCATTCTGCCTGCTTTTCTGTCTCTATTTATTTATCCGTCTGGCATACTACCATACGATCGTGTGGAAGAAAAATATTCTTCTTCGGGATGGTCACCAAAAACAAAGTTTAACTGCTTGATAACAAAGTCCTCCTACCATCAATAATGCTGTTAACTATATTTGGTACTGACGGTCGATACGCAGGTCTAACCACTCAGCAAATAAGCCAATCGCTATATTCAAAAATCAAGATGGAATTTTTACGTCAGCACTAACTTTAAACGTAAAAATATCTGCGGAAAAAAAACTGGAAATACAATTTAGGGACACTGGGATCTTGAATTATTTGTTTTTCTAAATTTTAGAGCGTGGCAGGCAACCCAGAAATTATGGGTTTCTACTTTAGAAGTGCCGAGCTCTCTCAAATCCGAGGTGCTTTGTATTAGCTAGTCGCTAAATATTTATTGCACAGTTACACTTGCTAGGAATTCTTGCCACCATCCAATATGGATTATGTTTAGAGGATTAAGCCTCTTGTAGTCGGTTGTGTGTTTTCGCATAGAGACTTGGACAACTTTTGCGTTCAGCAAGTCTTAGTTTTCGTTAGAACCATACGCCATTCTCATCTAAGTGTCATGTGTTTTGCTCAGGACATGCAATGATTTTCCGGAGCTACCCATGTAGCGCCTGAGGTGGTGATGCCTGTTTTCTAGCCCGCTTCTACTCTCACGTTTAAGAAAATGTATGAACAGAAGGAGAAGTTGATTCGCTAATATTTAATAGAAGCAGAAGGTTAGTGGAGTTCTAGTTAGATGAAAGTAAAATCCCTAGTGTTATAGGTTGTCCTCCACCAAAAATATCTCTAGACTATCGTAACTGACACTGTGCCCAAAGACAAGAAAAAAGAAGGGAATCGTGGAAGGTATTTTGCCAAGAAAAGAGTGCGGAATAATCTATAGAAATGTGAGTGAATGCAAGACAATAACATGGATAAAACAAAAACACGGTGAGGCAACCAAACCAATATGATTTGTTACAAACGATAAACATGTGTTTCTGTTAGATAGCTCGTGAGTTTTCAAGGTGCCGAAAAAGTACCTTTAATCCCAGTGATACAGCATTTTTAAATGCCAGCCGAGAGAGGTAGTTTGAAGTTTCTCTACCTAAATTTTTTTTTTTTTAATCACTTCGTCCACTACACATCTACATTATCATCCCCTGTAATCTACCGGTAGGCCGAGATTTACTTCATGCTGACCCCTGCTCTAGTGCAGCATAAATATACTATGTTGTTTGCTCAGAATAAGGCTGTTGTATTCATTAAACGTTTTTGTGGTTTACATTACCCTTGGACCTTAACCTTAGCAGTGTTCTTGTGATATCCCCTGTACAGTTTCAAGATAACACGCACACGCACACACACACACTCACTCACACACAAGAATTTAAAACGCGCAATATTTTTGTCATGAAGTGGGAATCTATCTATCTATCTATCTATCTATCTATCTATCTATCTATCTATCTATCTATCTATCTATCTATCTATCTATCTATCTATCTATCTATCTATCTATCTATCTATCTATCTATCTATCTATCTATCTATCTATCTATCTATCTATCTATCTATCTATCTATCTATCTATCTATCTATCTATCTATCTATCTATTTAGATTTCTACCTCTTTGTCAGTTAGTCTATAGTTTTATCTGTCGACCTGTGACGTTTGTCTCCCCTGGTCCGCAGTATTGTTCCAACAAATGGCCAAACATAGGGCCTGTATTAAGGTCACCGTTATCCCCTCATGTAATACGGGTGATAATACTCGTGTTTCTATATAGAATGGACTGATTTTTTAATGGATAACTTTCACACGATGGACCATCACATTTGCAATCTGCCCATATCAGGAATACTTTCCTTTTTTTCTTCCTCACTTTGCCTTATTTTGTCCAGTTTCTGGCCGTTTCTTATTTCACTTTAAAAAAATCTTTTGGCTTCCTGTTGTCTAATTATGTCTCTTGCTAACTACTACCCTTCATTTCACTTCTTTTTTTCTGTTTGTGTTCAGTATTTGCCGAGTGACACTGTTTTATTGCCAGATATAATCTTTAGATCACGCCACGCTTGTCTTTCATTTTACCTTATGTATTTGTGTGAGCTATTGTAATTAGTTTATTTGTGTTTTCATTTCTTTCCTGTTTATTACATTTATTCGCTAATTAATTACTAATAATTATTTTCTTCCACTCGTTTGGTATGTCGCTTGCCGTTTTCTAGTAGCTTTTCTACGTTTATCATCTTTATTTATGGATGTGTCTGACGAAGGGTAATTTAAATTATTCAAAGTTTTTTTTTATAGAAGTGTTAAATTATAACACTGGCTCTAGCACCTTAAAACACAGCGACCCAGATATGACCCATTATATCTAACTATATGTGATGTTTTATACTTTATAATAGCCCCTTCAGGCATAACTATGTGAATGCGCCCCTGAGGGCTCTCATCTGCTTATTTTCCTGATGTTCCTTTCGACGTTTTCTCCTCTCTTCTGTTTGGTCGTGAGAGTTTCTATTCGCTCAATTTGAGGTGGCGCCGTAAAGAGCATCGCCACTTGGTACGATCAACAGCTTCATCCTCCCAGGTAGCTAGGTATGCCCAGTGCCCTTATGTCTCTCTTACATACATCTTTGAATCTCAGCTGCAGTCTCCCAACTGTTCGTTTGCCATCTGCTAGTTGTCCATAGAAGACATGCAACAGATAATAGGGGCTTTAATGAGATTATGGAAAAACGTGGGCTTGGGACAACCAGCAAAAATGGAGAAGGGGTCATAAATGTCTGTGCTTAAAATCCTCTTGCTGTGTTAGAAAACATGTTTCTGTGATATGCAATACACAGCAGATAAAAAATCAGATTGATCAAATATGAATAAGTAGGAACTTTAGATCATCATTACATCTTTTGCCATCTGCCAGTTGTCCGTTGAAGATTTTTAAACTAAATCACGTATTAATGCCGACCAGGGTCATATATGGATTATTTCATAAGCAAATGAGCGGCTTTCAAGTTTCCCACTTATAGTGCGATCTTCATCTTGCATGTTTGCCTTCAATTATGCCTTCTATTACGCTCCAGTACACCTAACTGTTGTGACGGTATTGCCTCCCCTACTTTGCTGTGTTGGTCCACCAGAGGCCAAAACTCAAGAGTATCTATTATGGGCTTCAAAGGTATCTACCTTTGCACAAGATTACTCTTCGCGACTATCTTATCTCAGCTGCTCATCGCAAGCTAGGATGACCGGGTAACAAACAGGTGACATCACAGAGAGGAGTGTCATCAAATGTTTGCACCTACAAAATATTTGCCACACAAGCAGAAAAAGAAAGAAAGAAAGTGCTGACCACGGAAAAAGAAGTAAATAAGCAGTTCTTCGCCTAAAATGAGTACGACCGTAGTGAATGATAGATCTAGAAGTGGGCGCACCAGATTCATTCCGTGACAGCTGTAAATGGGTACTTAACTTTGCTCTTGAGTTAGGAAAAGAAAAGGCTGCTAAGAAGGGAACTGATCACCCCACTTATTGATGTTAAACCTAGTATAGTGAAGTCTGTAACACTTCACTTCCCTAAGGCTGTACCTTTACCTTTTTTTTTTTAGATGACGCAGCCTGTTGTCTTTCAGCTGTGGTAATCCAGACATTAAATGTTCTGACTCCCCACCGCCATAACAACAACGCTAATAACAAAGTTTTAAGGAGATTAATACCACATACCTACGCAGGTGTTAGCCTATTTACTTTAATATTAATTTAGTTTATTTATAATTATATGACATTAGCGTCTTTTTAAAATATGAAATTCGCCTTTTTCAATCACAACACACCTTTATAGTTAATTATTTTCTCTCATTGCATAAATATTAAAATTAATTTCACAGATCAATATTTGCCAGGTTATATTTGTGATCGGCGATAATAAATATAACAGAGAACTTAACATATGCTACACCGTGCCGCTGTAAACGAACTGTTCATTAGTTCGTTTGTTTAATTGTCTTTTACGGCATGCCTGCGTCACTCAATGGTTTATTCTTCGCCTTTCTATATCGGGATCTAGCATCACACGGGAGTCTTTGAATTTATGCACATGGAGATAGGCAATATGTTTGTTTGTCAGAGATGGCAATAGCTGGATCTGATCAGCTTCCGGAATGGGCTAGATTTAGGCGTCTTTGTCAATGCATCACAAATAGAACGAGCGTCTTTAATGTACAAGTGTGTGCACAATACGGCACAAACAAAAATAGCTTCCATAAAACGTACAAACGTACCAAGACATCGGAAAATCAGTGGAAACAAACGTAACAAGACATAGGAAAATCAAGGGAAACAAACGTAACAAGACAGGAAAATCAATGGAAACAAACGTACCAAGACATAGGAAAGTCAAGGACAACAAGTGTAATAACGAAAACAAATACACTGACAACTCAGGCTGAAAAAGTGAGGAGGGACGGCATTTTACATGGAAGCTGTAAGGAGGCGACCTCTAAACCTTGCAAAGGCACATAAGGTCAATCACCTGTTTACCTTAAAAACTGATTACAAGAAACGACAAAGGGAAAACTAAACTGATCTTAAAGTCGACGAACTGGCACGGATTACGACTTATGGATCATGGAACATTAGGAGTATTATCGGGAAATCAGTCATATGGATGTGAGTCATGAGCAATCACTGCAACCCACAAAAGCCAGCTCCAAATCTCAGAAATGAGTCCGAGGAATGCGGTTGAAGTAACAAGAAGTGACATGGTCCGCAACCAGACAATACGTCAGGGCCTCAAAATCCAGCCCCTGCAGACATAAGTGGAACAGTCCCAATTATGATGGTTTGGCCACGTATACATAATGAAAGAAGATCGGCTACCACGACAAATATTGGAAACTAAAAGCCAGGGATCCAGAGTTCGCTGGAATGACAACATTATAAATCCTTGAAGGACCGAGGACTAGACTGAACCATGCCAAGAGAAAGACAGCCGATAAGATAGTATGGCACTCACACTGGCAAAACTCTACACCCCAGGGTAGAAGACGAAGTAAGTAAGTAAATATAAGTGAACCTGTGAAAAGTACGGGAAAGAAATGTATAAACACCTGGGAAAATCATAAAACAAATGTGTTGACACCTGGGAAAATCAAGGGAAACAAATTTATTGTTACCTTGGAAAATTAAGGGAAACAAATTTACTGGCAATCGGGGCAAAAACACCAAGTACGCAGATAATTGGGAATTTTAAAACAATTTACAGACAACAAAGAAAATAGGAAAAAAAATGTACCGACAGCTCCAAAATCACCCAGAACATCAAGGAAAACAAATGTACTAACAACTGGGAACATCAAGGGAAAAAGGCAGTGCGAGAAGATAATTTGGTGTCATGCGTGCAAGGGGAAATGGCGAAAGAATAGAACATCCATATGTTCCTGAGATCAGCCGATGAAGAATATCTTATCTGAAGTCAAACGTCACACTGAAACATGATCCTGATTAACTGATAAATATAACAGGAATAATAGTGAATAAAGAGAATAATATAAAGTCTTACATAAAAGAATTGTATAAACAAAGAAATGACAAAATTACATGTACACTCGTGCGTCTAACTGATCGCGTGTGACTAACGCTTCGCGTGTGACAAACACTACATCCGCTAATGAACTGAACAACCATATTGATTTCACATCAAAGGTCGCCAGCGTAGCGAAATACGAGCCCGATAGATTGAACACGGAGATTGAAAACGATCAGTTAAAAGGAGATTCTAGGATTGTCACATGTTGACCTTGCTGAACAAATACACACAATTGAATGAATTCGATCAGTAAAGAATTCTCTTAGGAGAAACAGGAATAACGCCAAGACCATCTTCCCATATTTAACTCTTCACGCCTAGGTAAAGACGTAACCCGCTCACCAGCACAGGATTCATGTGCTGCTGCAGTATCCTGGAGACTGGGCACATTTTTTAACACCTGGTCATAAAGAGTGTTACCAAAGACAACAGGGTATTTTAAGATTTGTTTGTTTGTTTGTTTGTTCTTTGGTTTAAGTATTCTTTGAAATATTCCTGTCTATCGATTTCTCTTACGGACATGAGCAGCACTGCATGTTCAGTAAAAATAAAAACAAATATGAAAATAGGGATTAGTCTATTTTCAGATAACTTATAATCGCCTGAATTCAAATATGCCGAAATCAATTGTCTGAATCCATTCTAAGACGGTGTATTTTAAGTTCGAAAATGTTATTGTCTTAAGAAATCGTGATTTCCATAAGACGACAACGACAGATTTCTTTGAACTTTGTTTCACATTAGTCATTTTTTTAAATAACTTGATTATTTATTCATCAGTTAACATGGACTTTATCACATACACTTTCCACTGTATAATCAAACTTTATTCAGATCAAAGTTTTGATATCTTGTCAAAATATTGATTTACTGCAAATAATTTTGTAAAAGCTTGCAAGATCAGTTACTATGTTCAGATACTAAGTTTTAAGTTATATAGCTTTGGATCTACTTACTTTTTCAAAAGTACAATTAGACAACAGTTTGAAAATACTGTGATGAGTTGTCTCAGAATTCCTGTCTATTTTCTCACTATTAGGACGCCCCACTCTTATCTTTGAATTTTATCTCCTCCCGCTAGCGTTGCGCGATGTAGGCTCGAACACGAGGATTTGAGGTCCCGAACACGAATATAGGTGGGCAGAGAGTTTTTTTTTTTTCTTTTTGGTGTGTTCTCTTGTACTTTATTTTATTAAAAAAAATTTGATATGACTAGGCTGATAAGGGGGATTTGTTTTGTATTTTTCAGAGATATCTCAGAGTCCCCTGGAGAAAGACAGCCCGTCAACCACCTTTCCTATTCTTATTGGGTCATTAAATTGCCAAGCTTCATTACTTTTCATCGTCACTAGGCAGCGAGTGGATATAATCGGTTGGGTCTACTTAAGACAGCCAACTATTACCAATTCATTCTTTCGTAGCAGTGCTTATACTTTGGTCATTGTAGAAAACGCTAGCCACTAACCAGCGGCCATTGTCTTTTGCTTTCCTAGAAGTCATCACATCCTCGTACACACGACAACGTCACCTCTTCGACGACGCCAGAGGCTAATCTTGGCAGCAAAGAGGTAAACCACTGAATCCCAACACCTATTTTACTGTGAATTATTCGGATACCTTCCATTCTGTCACTGAGCTGATTTAACAGACTGCGCGGAAGGAAAATATGTCCCATTCGTTGGATTTCCTATTTTGCTCTAACACCTGGATAAGTTACAGGAAGACGAAAATTGTAGACTGTGACTCAACTATATAGTGGTACCACCCCCTGGAGTATTGGCGAGTTAAACTGATTGGCTGTCCTTAAGACGAGGACTGTTGTACTTTATTTCTAGCATTCTTTTCTTGTTTTCGTTGCTCATCACTAATTTGTTACATTGTATGATATTTATTGATATGTATCTATATATAATTTTTCGGGCTAATTGGTCTTATAAAAAGTTTTTTTCTTGTGTATGTGGAAATACATATATATATATGTCGTAATTTTTTTCTGAGAGAGTTCTGATAGATATTGGTCCCTTTAGAGTGTAGAATGATAGTGAAGGCTCTGTGGGAATAAGGATTTAGGAAAGTCAGGTAGTAGATTCACAAGTGCTGGGAAGAGTAAGGACAGTCTCGGTTTACGACAATAATTGACTCTCAAAACTACCTCTACCACTCTTCTGAGCAAACAATTGTTTGTCAGTTCCAGTCACTCAGGCGCATTCACCGATTTGGTGATTCTGACGCTCACCATACATGAATACGGACTACGATAACAAATATGGGGAAAGTTTGATTTGGGCCAGCCGACACCAATGCTAATAAAGTTTTAATACTTTTATTATCATAAAAATCAAGTCACAAATAATTATCACTTTACAGTCAGAAATCAAAGGTTACAGAATACAAATATGACAAGGGGGAGGGGGGTTTTGAGGAGAAGTATCCCATACACCTTTTCCCGCTTGTATTTACTAACAGAAAAGACCCAGTCCCAAAGACAAGGAGGGGGGTGATGATGATGATCAGAGATAGGCAATTTAACCCAATGGTAAATTTATTACTCTGAGGCAAGGGGTTACAGTGATAAGGGGGTAGAGGACAAGCTAGGGTTCTCAAATGTTTTCCTTTATCCAACAAATTTTACGGGAGGGGGAAATGAACACAGTTAAACAATCCCGCTAGGAGAAATCCCGTACAATGAATACAGTACACCTTAATACTAGGTCGAACTAATTATAAGGGTAAAAAAAGATTAAATGTCATTTCATTCAAAAACACGCTTGTCTGGCCAGCACACAGGCACACACACAGACTTACCAAATGGTGAATTCTGGCACTTCCTAGGAATTTTACAACAGCAGATAATACCGTAGAACAATGGAAATTGTCTTTTTATTTCTTTAGTGTCAGGCCCCAGATTTATCGAGGTGGGCTGGTAGCTAATAGTCTCAAAAATCGCCAGACGGTGAAGCGTAAAGGCTACTGTTGGTTTTTTTTTGATAAAAGTTCCTAATGAATGGCACAGGCACTTGGCTAAGTGTGAGGTATGGTGTGGTTTCTAAGATGGGCACAGCTGATGGAGATAACTTTCTTTTGCCGTAATGTCACAACTACAAAACACTGAGGTAAGTTCTTCAGGGGGTGGTAATATCCAATGAATATGCTTGACAGACAGTGTCAGGTAAATCTATATTCTTTCTCATCAATTGAGTAATAAGTAAAATGATTGCGACTGGCAACGGTTCATCTCCAGTTTAACTTTTTTTTTTAAACTTTAAGAAGTTGGATTTTAAAACAGTCTTTGGGTATGCTTTGTTTCTGAAAAACTTCAGGTAGCTGAATCTCACAGGATCGCCACAAAGATTACATTTTAAAATGTTTATAAGTTGCTGGAGTTTTCGACTGAGTTGGCAGGGCTCAGTGTATAATTAATTAATTGCTGGGATGCAAGGTCGAAAGATCGATTCGTCCCTACAGAAAAGAATTCACTCCAATAGCCAACAATTTAGATGAAATCTAGCAGGAATTTAACTATATGCTAGTGAATCTTAGAATGCTGTCAGAACGAATGATAAAGTTGCCCTTTTCAGATTCTGTATATATCTAACGGGAATGTAAGTTAAATGGGTCGTGTGAAAATTTCGCGCCTCTTCAGATCCCAGGGAAAATCGAAGTTATTTAGCCGCCATGCTAACCACGATGGCCCGACTGGCTTCCTATCTTCGTTCGTCTCAGGCTGCTCGCGCGAGGATGTGAAATTTCTGCGAGACTAGCCTCGTTCGCGGTGAGTTTCCTGATTCCTCAGATCGTATCCGCTACGCTGAGCGCTCCGTCTCTCTCGTTACATAGTCTGTCGGGCAAGCATGCCGGTTGCCACAGAGGTGCGAAGTCTGCAAGAAGCTTTCTTCTGATCGCTCGTGTCCATCTTGCGAACGGTTCAGTGTTCGCACGGAGATGCTAAATTTCTTCTTCTCTGTTCTGGGGATCGTCTTTGACTGCTTTGATCATAGCCGTTACTCTTCGTTGATGAAAAGTTACAACAATACTGATGTTCAGGGGTTCTAATGTTATGAAAAGCTAAAGTCCCTTTAATCATCCATCAAATCAGGGAAAATTCACTTGTCAAACTAGACGTACGTCACAATCGTCCCCACTTTTAGACATGAAACCATTTTTCATGTTTCCTTCTTGACAATGAAGGTGACCTTATTGGTGACTTTAGGATGAGTGGTATCGTCAGTTTGCTCCTCTTCCTTTGTAGACTAATTTCTGCTCAAGAAGTCAGCTCCGACATTCTGTTTTCCTGGAATATATTCCACTTTGAAGGAATAAACACTCAATAATAATGCCCAGCGCATAATCCTTGCGTTGAATTCCTTATTGGCACCAAGGAAAGCTAATGGAGCATGGTCGGTTTGTACTGTGAAAGAAGCACCATACAGGAACTCATGATGGCGTCTGATGCCATGAATCAGAGCGAGACATTCTCTTTCAACGACACTGTAGTTGCGTTCAGCCTTGTTCAGTTTCCGACTGCCGTAAGCTACTGGGAATAGCATATTCGGGTCACTGTTCTCGGCTTGCAACAATGTTGACCCGATGCCCTGACCTGACGAGTCCACTCTCAGTACGAAACGTTTCTTAAGGTCAGGTAACCTTAGAATGGGGTATGCCGACAATTGTCCTTTCAAAGTGCTGTATGCATGTTCGCACTTTTGATCCCACATGACTTTATCAGGACAACCTTTCTTGGTGAGGTCAGTCAGAGGTGCCGAGAGTCCGTTGAAGTTCTGGATGTATTTATGATAGTAGGCACATAGTGATCGAAATGACCTGATGTCTTTCTTTGTTCAGGGTCTTTTTGCTGCAACTATTTTCTCCACGTTTTTCTTAACAGGCCAACTACAGCCGTGAGAAATAGTATGCCCCAGGAAGTCAAGCTTTTCAAACCCTATGAGACATTTGCTAGGTCTGGCTGTGAGACCAGTTTCCTGTAGTCTCCTGAGGAGCATAGCAACCGTAGCAATATGTTCTTCATAGATTTCCGATGCAATTAAAATGTCATCCATAAAATTATGGATATGGGAACTTTGCAAAGGTTCTAACCGCTTTCTCATCATTCTGGTGAACACTCCTGGTGTGTTATGCAATCCGAACGGCATCACATTACATAGCAAAGGTTTAACTTCGTCCTTGACTGGTATTTGATAATAGCCTTTACTGAGGTCTATCTTGGAGAAAATTGTTGCCTTGCTGAGCTTGGTGAACAACTCAGAAACAGTTTGGAGCGGTTCGGGCTAGAATTCCGTTACAGCGTTTAGCAGCCGGTAATCAATACACAGCCGAACTTCCTTATTGGGCTTCTGCAACAGCACTACACTCGAACTGTAAGGAGATGTAGACTCGGTGATAATTCCTGCCTGACGCAGCTTGTCTATTTCTCCACGAAGTGCATCAGCTTTGGCGTACGGAATGGGGTACACTCTGGTTCGAACAGGGGTCTCGTTTGTTAATTTCATGTCAAATTCGATGAGATTTGTTCGACCAGGTACATCCGTAAAGACTGCACTGTACTGCTTCAGTAGCGCCCTGGTTTCTGTTTGTTGTTCCGGTGAGAGATTGTCGCCGAACTTGACATCTTTAAAGGATTCTGTGGATTGCAATGGGTACTCCATGCAACCATCATCATCTTCCTCGTCTTCCGTTGCTATGGCGACAGCCAGGAGATGCTCGGAGGATGGCACCGGTCTTTCCAAATATTTCTTAAGCAGATTTATGTGGAAGACCTTCTCCTTTCCTTTGATGGAGATCTTGTAATTGGTACGTGAGATCTTTTTAAGGACGGTAAACGGCCCTTGCCATCCGATGCGAAGTTTATTGCTTCCGGTTGGAAGTAGCAAAAAAACTTTTTCCCCTGGTTGGCGTTCTCTCTCTTTTGCAGCTTTATTGTATCTTTTAGCATGTTTAGCGCGGGCTTTCTTAAGGTTGGTGTTGGCTAGATCCCATCCTAGCTTTAACCTTTCCTTGAGCTCAAATACATACTTGCTTGCAGAGACGACTGTCTCGTCAGCCTTTTGGTCTGTCAGGGACCGCAATAAGGCTTCAAGTGGCCCCTTAATAGGTCTGCCAAATAAAAGTGTAGCAGGCGGGAATCCCGTAGACGCTTGGGGATCCTCTCGGTAGGCGAATAAGGCAGCCGATATATATAGGTCCCAGTCTTCCGGTTTCTACTGACCCAGCTTACGTAACATCATGGTGAGGCTGCCATTAAAACGTTCCACGAGCCCATTTCCGGCCGGATGGTAGGGACTTGTGTGGATATGTTTGGCCCTCAAGATCTTAAAGATCTCCTCCATTAACAGGCTACGGAATTGGGATCCACTGTTCGTCAAAACTTGTTGAGGGAATCCCAACCGTGTAAAAATTTGCACGAGGGCTTCTGCGACATGCATGGAATCTATGTATGTTGGCGGTACAGCTTCGGCCCACATTGTGCAAGTGTCGACTAAGGTCAGGATGAACCTGTTCCTTCTTTTGGTCCTTTCCAGGGGTCCAATGATGTCGACAGCAACCCGTTCAAATGGAGTCCCTACTATTGGCATTTGCCCCATGGGTACTGGGGGTGTCAAGTGCTTGGGTGCTACCCATTGGCACTGGGCGCAGGATTTCATATACCTGATAATGTCAGAGTTCATTCCTGGCCACCAATAGTGGGTTTTTATTCGCTGAATAGTGGCGTTGTGTCCCATATGTCCGCTAAAGGGAAGAGATTGCCCCATTTCTAAGATCTGGCTTCTGTACTGCGTCGGTACTAGGAGCTGGTTATTCCCCTGTCCGGGTTGCCCGTTCTACGATACAATACGCCATCCTTAGAAAAGATGTCTCCGTTGTGTCTGGGGTCCTTAGCCATGGGCAGTTTCTTAAAGCAGGGCTCCAGAGTAGGGTCCTTTTGTTGCGCCTCCTTCAGTTCATTCGGCAACAAATTTGGCGCAGGCTCCCTCTCCTTCTTGGCTTGCCCTCTTGTGGTTACCGCTGCCACAATCGGCTCCTTTGGTCTCCCAATAAACACATATCTACATCCCAGGATAACTGGGGAGATAGGATCATCCATAATGGCCGCTTTAATAACACCTCTGACAAAATCAGAGTGTATTTCTACCAGTGCGATAGGAAGCGTCCTGGGTGCATCACTCTTGAAAACTCCACATAGTTTGACGGTTTCCTCTGTCTCCTGACCGGGTTTGACTAGGTGTCTCGCGACAATACAATCAAAACTTAATCCTGTGTCAAAACGACAAGTAGTAGAGGTACCGTTCAAAATTACAGTTCCTCGGGTTGAGGGTCGGTCCCGCTCAGGTTGAGAATCACCGACATTGACTCTACCTTTCGAGGCTGTATGCAAACATCCGATGCGGTTTGGACCTGTTTGTTTGCCCTGATCAGACGTTCCTGGTGTAGGGGTCTTCCCTTTACCTTGACCTTGGTGGCCGCGCTGCCACGTAGGCTTGGTGGGTTGATCAGAATTGTTGTTTTGGGGTATCGGGTTTTGTAGAAGTTCGATTTTTCCTGGGGAGGTTTCTGGGTATTATTATCTCGTTGGTTATAATGTTGAGAGGAATTGGAAGAATAGGATGACTGCTCTAGATTTTGTTTTCGAGATGGCTCATCTGTGGGTTTACGTTTTGCGCTGGGAAGTTCGGCCATTGCATTGCTATAGCGTCCGGCCTTATTGAGGATGTCCTCAAGCCTGACTGCCCCTTGTTCAGCCAAAAATCTACGGGTTTCGTTTGACAAATTTGACTTTATCTGTTCCACAATAACAAGTTCAAGTAGTCCCTCATATGTAAGAGGTAGGTCAGATAATTCTATGCACTTTGTCGGATAACCCGTGAGACGTGAAGAGAACTGGGGAAATGTTTCCGTGCTCTCTTTTCGGCTGTTTCTGAACAACTGCAGAAACTTACGGGCAGTCATCTCAAACCGCTCTAGCAAGGCCTTTTTCAGCATGTCGTAATCATGTTGGTTCACTCCCAGCTTCACATATACGTCATAAGCATTGCCTTTCAGTGACGTTGAGAGTTTAAGTGCCCAGCGGGAACTCTCTAACCCATACAGAGTCGCGAGTCTCTCGAATTTTTCTAGGTAGCTGTCAATTTTTTCGTTGGGGCTAGGAAAAGACTCTAAAGCAAAAGATATTGCAGGTAATTGGGCAGATTGAGTACTGGAGAGTGTGGTGAAGTGGGATGTTATAAATATTTATAGGGGACTTAGTGTACTGACTGAGATCAGCTGTGAAGGTATCTATATCTAATAAGAGTAGTGTATTATAGATAACCTTACTTGCTGCCACATATGTATACCTCAGTCAGAATTATTCTGGAATAGTGTGATGACTACGTTATATGTCTAGGGTATGTGTATGATGAAGTGTAAGTCATAACAACAACAGACAGATAGACAATTTAATTTATTCCACCACACTTGACAACACTGTGACACTCACATACATAAAACACTCTATGAGGATATCTTAAAGGAGTCACTGATAACTTTTCAAATAACAATATGTATTCAGTGCTGTCATGAATGTATATGTGTCCTGATTCAAATACAAAGGGAACTAGGAATCACAATCAATTTTAATTACAAGTTATATGTACAGAATTTATTAATATGAATCTTGTAGTGACATATATTATTAATAGTATCCTATGTGTGTCAGTTGTGTAGTAGTAATATGAGGTAATACTGGTTTTGTTTTGTTCAAGCTCTGTTGGTATTTGTCATCATGACTTCAATAGTTTGTTTCTATTGGAACTAGTATTGGAGATGTTCTCAGTTCCTGGTATTAAAACAATTAAATTCCCCTCTTAATGTTATTTTTACAATGTCATTTTAAGATGGGGTACATAATGTTGAGCTCCATGGCCACACTCTCTTATCTTTCGTGATGACTGCAGTAAAAGGCTCCTCTGCTCGATTACTTTAATGAGTTCTGGAGTCACCCCACTGGTTGCTATATGGACCAAGGAGTATGCTGTCCACCTCTGGCTTCAGCAAAGCTCTGACCAGGTGCTGCTCAATAACTTTAAGACCACGGTCCCTGAAACAAGAAGGATGTACCTTCTACGTCATAACTAATTTATACTCTCTTTCTACACTGAGCACAATACATCACAAACATTGAGTTCAGAGCGTTAGGCCAACTGTCAGCTTCATCTGAAATACTTTATACCAGTATTTTCCTCCCTAATGGTTACTACGCCTCTGCAATTCCAGCATTATTTCTGTCTAATCAATAATCTAGGTGTCAGTGTACTGTTTGGCCATTCCATGCAGTTTTACTTTCCTCCGACACCTTCTGTTCAGGCTGGAGCTCTATAGGCTTTACATCATGTTCGCTACTGAACTACACATATATATACAGACATAAATTATCAATTTACATTCAATTTTCATTAAGAGATATTGAATATTTCAAGCTTACCACAATTCATAGAATAATAAACAGTTTCGTTGACTGGCAATGAATATAGCACAACTCCGATCTGCCGATGTCCCAGGCTTTATTTTATAAAAAATATACACTGGTGCTCAACGCACTGCTTCTTAGTAGGTTTATTACAAGATGTGGCAATGAACAGACGCTCTGAATCGAGTATATTCGCAGCTCTACCCAATGAAACCATGTCTATACATCTTTTCAAAAAAGTACTCCTTTTCACGTTCCCCCTGACTACACAAGATAGTATTTATAGCCCGACCAATCGTGTTTAGTCTTACATTTGTTGCGCTCCAATCAATTTGGAGTTAACATGGTAGGCTATTTCCGTAACGTAAGGTTTTTTCAAACACGTTATAAAAAAATTTTATGAACAGAAATGATTTCATGCTGTCAGGCACCCCCACTATTTTATTTTGGCCAATTCTTGGTAATTCCTAGACTATTTGCGTAACGTTTTACATATTCTTTGTCAGCAAGCCCTAAGGAACCCAAATATACAAATTTAAAAGAGCTAAGTGGCTGCGTTCAAAATATGCAATTTCTTCTACCTCCTGTTTCGAAGATGTGCTGTCTGGGTACTGTAATGTTTTCAAACGTAAACCCATCTAATGTCATCTTTTCTAATAAGCGTTTTCCAGGTTTTTTTAAAACCTAACTCTGGGAAGGTTAGTGTTTTTATCACTGTCCGTCTGAAAAAAAGTTAGTGCATGTGGCCTTACACGCGTGATGGCAGCAATTGTGTATCGCGCGACGCGTGTTTAGTATTGCATGCTTCCTGCCTTCATTCGCCCCTCTCTCTCTCCTGCTTTATCTGTCTTTTAGGTACGCCGTGTATGGAATGAATGAAACATTAAATCTAGGTCATTGATCAGCTTGCGTCTCTCAAGGTCAGTACACGTTTCATTGAAGAAAGCGGGTAATAATACAGTAGGCTTTTACTATCAACGTGAAAGCGTTACAATTTGCAGACGAAGCAGAAAACAAGGGGGATTTCGAGTACAGTCATTGTGACAGCACTGTTTCTTTTACCATTTCTCTTTTCTTTTATTAAATTTATTTGTTAGGCTTCATATTTACCTGATAATTTATATATGTGGATTAGAATATTCCACGACATCTCCCCTCTTAAAACAGACATTATATGTCAGTCCTTTATTCTACATACACATAGAGAAATTTATTATTATTTCTGGGGTTTAGGGTGATTCTCATCACACGGATGGCGGCTTAAAAAATCCGCTCCCAAATTTGTTTTTCCAGATATAAACTCAATGCTAAAATTATATGGAGCCAAAAGTAAGGACCATCGGAGTAACCTAGAGTTCTCATGCCTAGCCTGGGCCAGAAACGATAAAGGTTTGTGATCCGTTTGCAACTTAAATGCCTTCCCATACAGATAAATATTGAATTTCTTTATTGCCCATATTACTGCAAGACATTCTTTTTCGCTAGTTGAGTAGTTGATTTCAGCTTTATTCAACTTTCTGCTAGCATATGCCACTGGGCTTAATTCCCCATCCAATGCATCTGATTTCTGTAGTAGAGTTGCACCTAACCCAATATTACTGGCATCCGTCCTTACAATGAATTCTTGACTTAAGTCAGGTAATTTCAAAATAGGTTTACTTGTGAGCTTTTCCTTCAATTCTTGGTAAGCCATTTCACATTGTGGTGTCCATGTAATGCGATCTGGATGTCCTTTACGTGTCAAATCAGTTAACGGTGCACATATGGAATTAAAGTTTTTGATATACTTCTGGTAGAAACCACATAATGAGACAAAGGATCTCACGTCCTTCTTGGTTTGTGGTCTCGGGGCTTTCTGTAGTTTCTCTAAATTCTTTGGGTCAGGGGTCATGTTTCCCTGATAAACTGTGTGTCCCAAAAATTCCAATTCTTTACATCCAACGCAACATTTGGTTGGTCGAGCTGTTAAATTTGCTTCCCTAAGTCGATTAAACAGCATATTCAGAGAGTCAATGTGTTCTTCAAATGTTTCTGTTGCTATAAGGATATCATCCATGAAATTTGTTATATATGGATTATTCAGAGGGTCCAATAATTTTCTCATCATTCTAGAGAAGACACTAGGCGCATTCTTCAATCCAAATGGCAATCTATTAAACTCATAGTGTCCTTCTGAGGTACTAAAAGCTAGGTATGGTCTAACCTCAGGCTTTACTGGAATCTGATAATATCCTTTACTCAGATCCACTTTTGAGAAATATTTAGCTTTATTTAGTCTGGCAAACAGCTGATTTGTATCCGGCAATGGATCCACCTGTCCTTCTGTAATAGCATTCAGTCTCCTGTAATCTATACAGAGTCTATGTTCTCCAGAGGGCTTCCTTAAGAGTACAACACCGGAACTATACGAAGATTCACTGTGCGAAATAATTCCTTCCTTCAACAGATAGTCTATCTCTTCCTTCAAAGCTTTCTCCTTAGCAAACGGAATCGAATATGGTTTCATACAGACAGGTGTGGGGTCTATCAGTTTCATATCATATTCCAATAGGTTTGTATGCCCTGGTCGGTCTGTTAACACCTCTGCATGATTATTTAGAACCTGTTGCACTCTCTCTTTCTGAGTTTTCGTTAAATGTGTACTGATTTTCACCTGTGCTGCTGTCTCACAGGGGTGTAATGGATATTCAAATGATGAAAGTGGTTCCTTTTTCATCTCCATGGCGATGGACAAGGTCAACAAGTGTGTCTCTTCCTGATGTTCTCTTTCCAAATATTTCTTCAGGAGATTCACATGATAGATTTTTTTCTTTCCCCTTCTTATCTATCTTATAATTTGTTCTAGACACCTTCTCTAGAACTGTATATGGACCCTGCCATCCAATTTGTAACTTATTCTGACTCCCGGGGAGAAGAAGCAGTACCTTCTCTCCCACAGCCAAATCTCTGTCTTTCGCCTTCCTGTTATAATAGGCAGCATGTTTCTTCCTGGCTTGTTTCAAATTTTCATTGGCAAGTTTCCAGCCAGTTTTTAAACGAGTGGTCAGCTCATTCACATATTGGTATGAAGATGTAATGTTTTCCTCTGCCTTTTCATCAGTCCACGTTCTTAACAATGCTTCGAGTGGACCTTTTATTGGCCTTCCAAACAATAATGTTGCCGGGGCCATACCGGTTGAACTATGGGGTACCTCCCGATAAGCAAAGAGGGCGGCGTGCAAGTACTGGTCCCATGTATCTGGTTTTTCGTGTGCCAACTTTCTCAGGATCGACATCAACGTGCCGTTAAATCTTTCCACTTGGCCGTTCCCTTGGGGATGATACACACTACAATGGAAGTGTTTGGCCTGGAAGATCCTGAAAACTTCTTCAGTTAGTTTCCCCTTGAACTGAGAGCCATTATCAGTCAAGATTTGATTGGGAAAGCCTAACCTTGTGAAAATTGTGAGCAAGGCCTCTGCCACATGTTTAGAATCAATCGATGACAGGGCTACTGCCTCTCCCCACATAGAACAAGTGTCCACCAGAGTCAGAATGTAGCTGTTCCTTCTCTTGGTTCGGGTGAGAGTTCCCACAAGATCCACGGCAACTCTCTCAAAGGGTGTTCCCACTATGGGCATTTCCCCCAGAGTTGCTGGTGCAGTCCAATGTTTAGGTGCTACTCGTTGGCACTCTGGACAGGATTTTACATATCTTTTGATATCTTCAGTTATTCCTGGCCAGAAATAGTGACAAGCTATTCGCTGTCCTGTTGCGCTGATTCCCATATGACCACTGAAGGGAATCGCATGCCCTAGTTCCAACACTTTAGTCCTATATGAAGTGGGAAGGACCAGCTGTCCGTGACCATTTGATTCAGATCCAGCCTTCCTATATATCAGTTTGTTCTTCATATAAAACTCTCCCTTGCCTGGAGGTGTATGAGATTTGGGCAACTTCTTGAAACATGGCTTGAGTGTTTTGTCCTCAGCCTGTGCCTTCCTCATCTCATCTGGATGAGTATTTATTGGATTATCCTCCTCCTTTTTAGACTGTGATCTGGTCTGCACTGTTGCCAATATCACAGGTCTCTTGGGATTCCCCAAGAAGACATATCTACACCCCAATATCAGAGGGTAGATTGGCTCATTTATCACTGCTGCTTTTATGATTCCTTCCACATATCGCGTTTTCACTTTTATTCGGGCGACGGGAAGTGTCATGGTAGCTACATCCTTGGTTGCAGTTTGAATCTCCACTGTTTCTGTGGTGTATTGATCGGCCTGCACCAGGTGAGAACTCACAACGGAATCGTAATCTAAACCGGTATCATATAAACACCTTATAGTGACACCATTACAGATGACATCTTCACACACTGGGGGGTGGTATGGTTCCTGTAGTTCTTCAGGTTTGACCTTCTTTTCCTTTTTCCCCGATGTCATAGCAGCAAAATGAGGAGGTTTCCTTCTACAATGGTCAGTGTCATGATTGTTCATCTTACAATTCTTACACCACCTTTTTCCTTGGTTGAAAGATTTTCTTTCATCATATTTCCTTTCATCGAATTGTGGGGTTTTATTTTTATTTTCATACCGTGGCCTATCAAACTGGTGCTTACCTTTGTTTTGATCCCTAGGATCAAATTTATTAAAGTTCTGTGGTGCCCTAAAGTTATCCACTTGTTTCTTTTTATTACCTGTTACCTCTGCTTGAGCTGCTTGATACCTTTCAGCAGCATTTAGTAACTCACCCAGCCTCTCTGCACCTTGTTCCATGAGAAACTTTCTCAGGTCTGGAGCCATGGACTCTCTTAATTGCTCTATAAGGACCATTTCCTTAAGATCTTGGGTTTTCCCCAGAGAAGTCCATTTCTCCAAGTATGTCTCTATTCGTGCAGAGAACTGGTGATAGGTTTCACCTGACAGTATTTTAGCATTCCTAAATTTGTTTCTATAAAATTCTGCATTCTTTTCATATCTTAACAAAAGAGCCTGCTTTAGCATGTCATAATTTTCCTGATCACCTCTGCTCATTTTTGCAAAAACTTCATAAGCTGCCCCACGAAGTCCTTGAGATAACTTTAAGCTCCACCTTTCTCTCTCTAACCCATACGTGGTAGCTAATAATTCGTATCTATTTATATAGCTCTCAATATCATCGTCTTTCTCAACAAAATGATCTAAATGAAAGTTCATAGCTGAGGTTGAGGCTCCCTGAGTAACCGTAGCATCAGAGGCAAAGGGACTGGCACCATTTTCAGGAGCATGGCCTTGAAACTCCAACTCCCTTAGTCGTAACTCATGTTCCCTTTGTAATCTTTTATCTTCTGCTTCCCTTTCTGCAGCTAATCTCTTCTCTTCCCTTTCTGCAGTCAATCTTCTTTCTTCTGCTTCCCTTTCTGCAGCTCATTTCTTCTCTTCTCTTTCTGCAGCTAATTTCTTCTCTTCTCTTTCTGCAGCCTGTCTTCTTTCCTCGGCTTCCAGTGCTTTAGCCTCTTTGTCAGCCTCAATCTGCAACCTCTTAATTTCTTTTTCAGCCTCTAACCTTCTTTCGGCCTCTTTTTCTAATCTTCTTTCTTCCCGTTCAATAAATTTGTCACATTCAGTAGTGACATAGGTAATCATAACTTGCCCATCTAATCCCAACTCTTTTGCAGTCTGTACAGCAGCAGATCGAAATTTTGCCAGGTCGGCCATTGTCTAACAGATAAATGTCTAAAATATGTAACTAAACAATTTTATCTATGACTAACTAACTTAGGACAACACAGGCACTGTGAGCTCAACCTTATTTATTTTCACCCAAGGATACCTTTTAATTCTTATTATTCCCTGAAGTGAATTACCCCCAATATTTGTAATAGGGAAAGATTCAAAATCCCGAGAGCGAGACCCCAATATATGTGATGAAGTGGGATGTTATAAATATTTATAGGGGACTTAGTGTACTGACTGAGATCAGCTGTGAAGGTATCTATATCTAATAAGAGTAGTGTATTATAGATAACCTTACTTGCTGCCACATATGTATACCTCAGTCAGAATTATTCTGGAATAGTGTGATGACTACGTTATATGTCTAGGGTATGTGTATGATGAAGTGTAAGTCATAACAACAACAGACAGATAGACAATTTAATTTATTCCACCACACTTGACAACACTGTGACACTCACATACATAAAACACTCTATGAGGATATCTTAAAGGAGTCACTGATAACTTTTCAAATAACAATATGTATTCAGTGCTGTCATGAATGTATATGTGTCCTGATTCAAATACAAAGGGAACCAGGAATCACAATCAATTTTAATTACAAGTTATATGTACAGAATTTATTAATATGAATCTTGTAGTGACATATATTATTAATAGTATCCTATGTGTGTCAGTTGTGTAGTAGTAATATGAGGTAATACTGGTTTTGTTTTGTTCAAGCTCTGTTGGTATTTGTCATCATGACTTCAATAGTTTGTTTCTATTGGAACTAGTATTGGAGATGTTCTCAGTTCCTGGTATTAAAACAATTAAATTCCCCTCTTAATGTTATTTTTACAATGTCATTTTAAGATATGGTACATAATGTTGAGCTCCATGGCCACACTCTCTTATCTTTCGTGATGACTGCAGTAAAAGGCTCCTCTGCTCGATTACTTTAATGAGTTCTGGAGTCACCCCACTGGTTGCTATATGGACCAAGGAGTATGCTGTCCACCTCTGGCTTCAGCAAAGCTCTGACCAGGTGCTGCTCAATAACTTTAAGACCACGGTCCCTGAAACAAGAAGGATGTACCTTCTACGTCATAACTAATTTATACTCTCTTTCTACACTGAGCACAATACATCACAAACATTGAGTTCAGAGCGTTAGGCCAACTGTCAGCTTCATCTGAAATACTTTATACCAGTATTTTCCTCCCTAATGGTTACTACGCCTCTGCAATTCCAGCATTATTTCTGTCTAATCAATAATCTAGGTGTCAGTGTACTGTTTGGCCATTCCATGCAGTTTTACTTTCCTCCGACACCTTCTGTTCAGGCTGGAGCTCTATAGGCTTTACATCATGTTCGCTACTGAACTACACATATATATACAGACATAAATTATCAATTTACATTCAATTTTCATTAAAAGATATTGAATATTTCAAGCTTACCACAATTCATAGAATAATAAACAGTTTCGTTGACTGGCAATGAATATAGCACAACTCCGATCTGCCGATGTCCCAGGCTTTATTTTATAAAAAAATATACACTGGTGCTCAACGCACTGCTTCTTAGTAGGTTTATTACAAGATGTGGCAATGAACAGACGCTCTGAATCGAGTATATTCGCAGCTCTACCCAATGAAACCATGTCTATACATCTTTTCAAAAAAGTACTCCTTTTCACGTTCCCCCTGACAACACAAGATAGTATTTATAGCCCGACCAATCGTGTTTAGTCTTACATTTGTTGCGCTCCAATCAATTTGGAGTTAACATGGTAGGCTATTTCCGTAACGTAAGGTTTTTTCAAACACGTTATAAAAAAATTTTATGAACAGAAATGATTTCATGCTGTCAGGCACCCCCACTATTTTATTTTGGCCATTACTTGGTAATTCCTAGACTATTTGCGTAACGTTTTACATATTCTTTGTCAGCAAGCCCTAAGGAACCCAAATATACAAATTTAAAAGAGCTAAGTGGCTGCGTTCAAAATATGCAATTTCTTCTACCTCCTGTTTCGAAGATGTGCTGTCGGGGTACTGTAATGTTTTCAAACGTAAACCCATCTAATGTCATCTTTTCTAATAAGCGTTTTCCAGGTTTTTTAAAACCTAACTCTGGGAAGGTTAGTGTTTTTATCACTGTCCGTCTGAAAAAAAGTTAGTGCATGTGGCCTTACACGCGTGATGGCAGCAATTGTGTATCGCGCGACGCGTGTTTAGTATTGCATGCTTCCTGCCTTCATTCGCCCCTCCTCTCTCCTGCTTTATCTGTCTTTTAGGTACGCCGTGTATGGAATGAATGAAATATTAAATCTAGGTCATTGATCAGCTTGCGTCTCTCAAGGTCAGTACACGTTTCATTGAAGAAAGCGGGTAATAATACAGTAGGCTTTTACTATCAACGTGAAAGCGTTACAATTTGCAGACGAAGCAGAAAACAAGGGGGATTTCGAGTACAGTCATTGTGACAGCACTGTTTCTTTTACCATTTCTCTTTCCTTTTATTAAATTTATTTGTTAGGCTTCATATTTACCTGATAATTTATATATGTGGATTAGAATATTCCACGACAGAGAGGTCCACTGATTGAGAGTGGGGTGAAGACGGCTCTCCATTATTAGAAGTAGAGGCACTCCGACTCTCTAAAGCCTTGAGCGCCAATTCGTGCTGTCTTTCCCTTTCTCTCTCTCTCTTTCCCTGCGGGTTTCAATCTCTGCCTCAATTTTCTTAAAGAACTGGATGCTTCTAAGACTAGAGAATTAGCAAGAAGAAACAAGAAGGGGGAAAAAACTCAAAGCCGCTACGAGAAAAAACACGAAGTATAAATTTACTTGTGTTACCACCCATTACTCTGAAATGTGCAAACTTATCGCTGCTATTATTGCCACTTAAGACTCTTAACGCAAGCGACTTATGCCACTTAAAATGGTAAGTTACACTGGAAAAAATTTACTTTTACTAAAAGTAGAGAAAAATTTATGAAAAACAATTTAAAGGATAAAAAATTTTCCTAAATTTTAATTCTCCACTAACAAACTCCGCCACCTGAAGTCAATTAAAGAGTAGAGACGATGTTAACTAGATTTATAAAAAAATTTAGAACAAGCGTCTTTACCTTTGCTCAGCTCTTCTAACTTCCAAAAACCTTTTGTGACTGAAGACAGTCACGCAATCCCAGCAATTATATAACAAAATTTCACTTTTCTCTGCCAGAGAATACAAAGGTGACAAATATTTTATTATCACTACTTGCTGCTCCTGTGGAAAGAAACAAACCTGTAATAATTATTGTGTGGTCGGCCCAAAATACTAAAAGGCTTGGTCTAGGGGAAGTAATTACTTTTTAAAGATTATACCCTACTTCATAATTACTTTTTAAAGATTATACCCTACTTCACAAAGACAATCAACCACACTCTATTTTAACTAGGCTCAGAATTTCGGACGAGCTAACCATATATTGTCGTAATTTTTTTCCGAGAGAGTTCTGATGGATATTGGTCCATTTAGAGTGTAGCATGATAGTGAAGGCTCTGTGGGAATAAGGATTTAGGAAAGTCAGGTAGTAGATTCACAAGTGCTGGGAAGAGTAAGGACAGTCTCGGTTTACGACAATAATTGACTCTCAAAACTACTCCTACCACTCTTCTGAGCAAACAATTGTTTGTCAGTTCCAGTCACTCAGGCGCACTCACCGATTTGGTGATTCTGAAGCTCAACGTACATGAATACGGACTACGATAACAAATATGGGGAAAGTTTGATTTGGGCCAGCCGACACCAATGCTAATACAGTTTTAATACTTTTATTATCATAAAAATCAAGTCACAAATAATTATCACTTTACAGTCAGAAATCAAAGGTTACAGAATACAAATATGACAAGGGGGAGGGGGGTTTTGAGGAGAAGTATCCCATACACGTTTTCCCGCTTGTATTTACTAACAGAAAAGACCCAGTCCCAAAGACAAGGAAGGGGGGGGGTGATGATGATGATCAGAGATAGGCAATTTAACCCAATGGTAAATTTATTACTCTGAGGCAAGGGGTTACAGTGATAAGGGGGTAGAGGACAAGCTAGGGTTCTCAAATGTTTTCCTTTATCCAACAAATTTTACGGGAGGGGGAAATGAACACAGTTAAACAATCCCGCTAGGAGAAATCCCGTACAATGAATACAGTACACCTTAATACTAGGTCGAACTAATTATAAGGGTAAAAAAAAGATTAAATCTTCTTTCATTCAAAAACACTCTTGGCTGGCCAGCACACAGGCACATACACAGACTTACCAAATGGTGAATTCTGGCACTTCCTAGGAATTTTACAACAGCAGATAATACCGTAGAACAATGGAAATTGTCTTTTTATTTCTTCTGTGTCAAGCCCCAGATTTATCGAGGTGGGCTGGTAGCTAATAGTCTCAAAAATCGCCAGACGGTGAAGCGTAAAGGCTACTGTTGGTTTTTTTTGATAAACGTTCCTAATGAATGGCACAGGCACTTGGCTAAGTGTGAAGTATGGTGTGGTTTCTAAGATGGGCACAGCTGGTGGAGATAACTTTCTTTTGCCGTAATGTCACAACTACAAAATACTGAGGTAAGTTCTTCAGGGGGTGGTAAAATCCAATAAATATGCTTGACAGACAGTGTCAGGTAAATCTATATTCTTTCTCATCATTGAGTAATAAGTAAAATGATTGCGACTGGCAACGGTTCATCTCCAGTTTAACTTTTTTTTAAAAACTTTAAGAAGTTGGATTTTAAAACAGTCTTTGGGTGTGCTTTGTTTCTGAAAAACTTCAGGTAGCTGAATCTCACAGGATCGCCACAAAGATTACATTTTAAAATGTTTATAAGTTGCTGGAGTTTTCGACTGAGTTGGCAGGGCTCAGTGTATAATTAATTAATTGCTGGGATGCAAGGTCGAAAGATCAATTCGTCTGCACAGAAAAGAATTCACTCCAATAGCCAACAATTTAGATGAAATCTAGCAGGAATTTAATTATAAGCTAGTGAATCTTAGAATGCTGTCAGAATGAATGATAAAGTTGCCCTTTTCAGATTCTGTATATATCTAACGGGAATGTAAGTTAAATGGGTCGTGTGAAAATTTCGCGCCTCTTCAGATCCCAGGGAAAGTCGAAGTTATTTAGCCGCCATGCTAACCACGATGGCCCGACTGGCTTCCTATCTTCGTTCGTCTCAGGCTGCGCGCGCGAGGATGTGAAATTTCTGCGAGACTAGCCTCGTTCGCGGTGAGTTTCCTGATTCCTCAGATCGTATCCGCTACGCTGAGCGCTCCGTCTCTCCCGTTCCATAGTCATTCGGGCAAGCATGCCGGTTGCCACAGAGGTGCGAAGTCTGCAAGAAGCTTTCTATTAATATTAGACAAACATAAAGGTATGTTTTCAGGCACTCGTAAGAAATAAAGAAGTAGAACACTTGGACAACAGAAAAACAACAGACGTGAGTGGCTTACCCAGGGTTCGAACCCCGTACCTTCCGTACGACAACTCCGCCTAGCTATCAAGCGAATCACACTGACCCCACGGCCAGCTAGGCACCCCCCCCCCCAAAAAAAAAAAAAAAAAGATGCTTTGCTGGCTATTTATCAGTACGAAACACACAAGATAACACCGGAAGTATACAGTGGGCAACTCAGCCCCTAAATGACGCAATCACTTCTGTTGTTCTCCTATTAACAGTATGTGTCAGTCCAAACAAGACAAAGACCTTGATACTGGGTCCAGTAAATAGTAGAAGACTTAAGGACATTAGTATAGAACAGAGGGTAGGTTTCTGGTATTTTATAAACATAAATAACACATAAGGAAGGGAAACCCGAGGCCTGTAAACAGTAAATTAATATTAGACAAACATAAAGGTATGTTTTCAGGCACTCGTAAGAAATAAAGAAGTAGAACACTTGGACAACAGAAAAACAACAGACGTGAGTGGCTTACCCAGGGTTCGAACCCCGTACCTTCCGTACGACAACTCCACCTAGCTATCAAGCGAATCTCGTGGGGTCAGTGTGATTCGCTTGATAGCTAGGCGGAGTTGTCGTACGGAAGGTACGGGGTTCGAACCCTGGGTAAGCCACTCACGTCTGTTGTTTTTCTGTTGTCCAAGTGTTCTACTTCTTTATTTCTTACGAGTGCCTGAAAACAATCCTTTATGTTTGTCTAATATTAATTTACTGTTTACAGGCCTCGGGTTTCCCTTCCTTATGTGTTATTTAAGAAGCTTTCTTCTGACCGCTCGTGTCCATCTTGCGAACGGTTCAGTGTTCGCATGGAGATGCTAAATTTCTTCTTCTCTGTTCTGGGGATCGTCTTTGACTGCTTTGATCATAGCCGCTACTCTTCGTTGATGAAAAGTTACAACAATACTGATGTTCAGGGGTTCTAATGTTATGAAAAGCTAAAGAGCCCCCCCCTCCCTTTAATTCATCCCATCAAATCAGGGACAATTCACTTGTCAAACTAGACGTTCTCCACGTCACAATATATATCTATATATATATATATATATATATATATTATAATATTATATATATCATATATATAAAAATATATATATTATATATATTATTTTATATTATATATATATATGATATTATATATAAGTATATATATATATCTTAAGATAAATAAGCGGTCAGTATTACTTCACTATTTCATCTGTCTCCTTAACGCTGCCTGTTTTTCCTACTGTGATATTTCATATCTCGGAGAGAAAGGCGTGTATGTATGACATTTAAAACGTGAGTGTGGCAGAGTTTAAGAGATGTAATATATACCTTCTCTCCTGACCATCAAACAACACGCTGCATTCAAATTTGTGAAAATATATTTGTCTACTGTTAAGCATCTCACTCGCAATTTAATTGCTCTCAGTCATATTCTTGACCCAACTCACGACAAATACAATGATGAGCGTCCAGTTCAAATTTCGCGCTCACATCTCAGAAAATAAGACTTTCTTAATCGAAATATAGTATTAGAATCTAATATGACCGTCGTTTTAATGGCGACCCGTATCATTATAACATACAATGCTATTTAATGATACTGATTACACTGGACAACAAATTTTGACTTTTTGTGTGTATCTGAGATTAAACTAAGTTGCTTTTATGTTGTTTGGGCTGCTGAATATGAAAATGGCCGTTAAAACACCAGATTAGCTCTAGTTTTGTTTAAATATCTATAAAACAAGTTTTACACATTTGCATATACATACCATATGATAATAATGCTCATAGAGGAAATGATTCACAACGACGCCTTTTTGCCTGTCGCTTGAAAGGAGTTTCTGGAGCATCTCTCACAAGGGTCCAACAATAGTCTGCTAGCATTGCTGCATTCCATTTCACTTGGTACCTTTTTTCGAGGGTAGTAATGTCCTGATGAAATCGTTCCCCATGCTCGTTACTGACAGCACCGCAGTTAGCAGGGAAGAAATCCAGATGAGAGTGTAAAAAGTGAAATTTCAAAGACATGTTGCACCCTAGTCTCTCGTAGCGCTGCAAGAGAGTTTCTACAAGCTCCTGGTAATTGTCAGCCTTATTGTTTCCTAAAAAGTTTGCTGAAAAGCATTCCAAGCTAACTTTTCAGCACTTGTGAGGATATCATCAAAACGCTGATCTCGGAAGAGCTGACGTATCTGTGGACCGACAAATACACCTTCCTTGATTTTGGCCTCACTAAGTCTTGGAAATTTATCACGAAGGTATAAAAATCCTGCCCCATTTCGATCCATGGCCTTTACAAAATTCTTCATTAGTCCAAGTTTGATGTGGAGAGGAGGGAGCAAGATCTTGTGGGATTCTACAAGTGGTTCGTTAAGTACATTCTTTTTCCCCGGTTCAAGTGATTGTCGTTGGGGCCAATCCTTTTTCTTGTAGTGGGAAGTTCTGGCACGGCTGTCCCACAGACAGAGGAAACAGCAAAACTTTGTGTAACCCTGCTGTAGCCCCATCAAGATGGCAATGACCTTCAGGTCACCACAAATCTGCCACTTATACTTGTCATAGTTGATGGTGTGTAACAGTTGTTTCATGTTGTTGTACGTTTCTTTCATGTGGACTGCATACCGAGTGGAACAGATGGTAAACCGTTACAATTTTGGAGCAGCACAGCTTTTAAGCTCAACTTGGACGAATCAATGAACAGCCTCCAATCGTCGTCTTTGTAGTTGATGTGTAGTGCTGCCATCAGACCCACTATATCAACGCAAGCAATGAGGTTATCTGTCATTTTGAAATATGGAAGCAGATCTTTTTGCCGAGAACGAAACACAGACACATGCACATTCTCTTCTAGAAGATTCCATTGCTGCAGTATGGACCCCAACAGCTCTGCTTTATTTTTTGGCAAATCCAGATCTCTCACTAGATCATTCAATTCACTCTGGGTAATTTTATGTGGCTGTGCAGACTCTTCATCAGGATCTCTTGATGTAGAAGCTTTCACAGGTGACGGATGTCCACTGGCCTTATTATCTTCATTATCATCCAGAGTATAAGATTCTGGTGGGTCCGGAACAGGAAGTCCTTACCCGTGAGGCATTGGCCGCATAGCAAAGGTAATATTCGGATAGGTCACAGGCCTCTTTTTCTTCTTGGAAATACCATGTCCAATTGGAGGAGTCATGCAAAAGTAACAATCATTCAGATGGTTTGTCGGTTCCCTCCATACCACTGGAACTGCAAAACACATCGATCGTCCTTTTCGGTTCAACCAGCAGCGCAGATTCGTTGCACAGGATTGAGAACATATATGTGGGGTCCAATACCGGTCCTGGTCACCGATCTCACAACCAAAATAAAGGCTGTAAGCTTTCTTTAACCCCCCCCCCCCCCCCCCCCCCCCCCCCCCCCCCTCCGGATCTTGAAAACTAGAGCTAATTCGCGATTTTTAAGTTCATATTCGTGATCAGCATGTCCAAATTAGTTAACAATAGCTACTTTTGTCTCGGATACATTTTGGCTGTTGTCCAGTGTTACAGGTGTAGGTTAAACCTGCCCATTCTAAACGGACTGCTCAGTAAATTATGAAATAGCATTTTAATGTAGCTCCTGGTAATGGTAGCGCTTCCTGTTACGTGGTAGAGATGCTCGTCGCTCAGTGAGGCTACCTGGTTTTCCAGACAAACATTTGGTACAGGCTAAACCAAACTCATACGGCTGGAAAACTGTATATAAGCCCGCTTAGATTCAATCCTGGACTCTGAAAATTTCACTTCAAGGTCTCATAGCTGAGAAGACGTCTAGCGTACTGACTCACACTTGTAGAAGACACATAACCACATCCCATAGCTGGGAAAAGGCAAGCTGACTGCAGTTTGAGCAGATTTGCATAGTGACAGCTCCGATTCGTAATATTGTGTCGAAAGGGTGTGTTAACCTGTATCGATCGTTAGGCTACGATGTACTCGTATTTTGGTGTCATGTAATTTGATGTAATATTTAACATTGATGTTATGAATGATTTTGAATTACATGCTTGTGTCTTATCTTGGTACCACTAAAACTACTCAGACAACTGAAGTTGGTTTCCAGCTGAAAATAACCTGAAACAATTCTGAACAGCATTGACGCAACTAGAGTCTTTGTCAGGACCGCTCAAAACTAGCAATAAGAGATTACAGTCCTTTTCAGGGCTTAGCTTTTAAATACCTGGTGCACAAGAGCTCTTCTTCTTCATCTCCTTCTACTTCGTCTTCTTTTTCTTCCACATCTTCTTCTTCATTTACATTTTCTATCGATGTAATGTTTTTAAAAAAAACTGTATAAAGAGAAACCACTTTTTGGCGTAATCAACAACAAAATTGAATTAATAATACAGAATTCAGAAAATATTTTTTAATGATGCCCATAGTCTTTCGATGTCTGGTATTGATTGTATGACTTAAGTCTTTGATTGACATGACCACGGCTTCATGGATTATATTGTCTAAATGAGGATTCTGATTAAAAGTGGCCCGTCATCATCGGAGGATCGTCTTGGTTGTAGACAACAGAGACTATAGTCTGGTGCTTTTATTGTAGGTTCCTACCCGAGAGAGATAGTCACAACAAAACTTCTGGCAAGGAGAATAACAGACTACAAAGTAAGAGTAAAGGACCACCTCTGCAATAACCTGGTAGAAGCATCGGGTCTACCCGTCCATGTCAATGAAGTATCTTAGAAAGTATAGACCTGATCATTGACAGAAGTATCTTAGAAAGTATACACCTGATCATTGACAGAAGTATCTTAGAAAGTATACACCTGATCATTGACAGAAGTATCTTAGAAAGTATACACCTGATCATTGACAGAAGTATCTTAGAAAGTATACCCCTGATCATTGACAGAAGTATCTTAGAAAGTATACACCTGATCATTGACAGAAGTGTCTAGAAGAAAAGGAACTGAAGGAGTTAAGTAAACGTTTCATTGAAGAAGCAAAATTCGGAAGTCCCCCTCATTGCCGAAATGATGAAATGAGACGTAAACGCATTATTGATTTCCAGCTTGTGATTTGTAAATAGGTATCTGAACCTTTTACTAGATATTTATTTTAATTATACTGGTATATTTTTATAAATTGCAATTGATTGATTTTTTTTTCTCAAATTCCAGTTGCAGTTCTTGTGTGTATTCATAAGAATAATTAACATTTTTAAATTGGTAGAGAACTGCCGTACGGAAGGTTAGTTGTTTTATTTTTCCCCGTCTAAGTAGAGTGGATGTCGACAGATACGCGAGAAGGTAGAAGAAAATAGATTTTTTCACAGGTGGTAGATTGAGGGAAAAGATATGCCTCTGGAGAGATTAGGTTGTCTCCTCCAGCCTATCCGTACGACTGTACTTTGTTGCAAGACAGCTTTTACCTCCCTATCAAGAATAGATAAGTTTCTCTATACACACACAGCTAGCTATGTGACAACAAGACACACAAACGTGAAAAAAAAATAAGGATAAATGGGTATGCGTCTGACCAACACACACAGGTAAGTTTCTTTGCAGTTTATTAGCATTTAAACTCGACATCATCAAAAAATCTAAAGGAAAAGTTCAAAGAGTCATTTACATGCATAAGAAATAAAGCAGAAAAAGTGCACCCTCCCCCGAATGGAGAAAAAAATCCTAAAAGCATTTATTAACCCAAAGGTTGAAGGTTAGAACTATATTACAGAATGAACAGTAGTGGTACTCTAAGAGACCCAGTAAAATAAACAAACTTTTAGACAAATCAGATATATGGATAGTTTTCCCGCAAACTAGAAAATACTCGCACACTCTTTCAAACAGTGGCCACTCTCACACATTTACCTAATTGCCTGGTATGGTAGGTCTGTAATATCCCTTGGTAAGAGAATTCAGTCAATCAATCAATACCGTTTAGCTCCCCGAGGAGCATAAGCCTTCAACAAACACATGCCAAGTCTTCATGTCCTGTGTCATCCGATCAAGATCTTATCATTTTCCTCATCATTTTCACCTCTGTTTCCAGTTCTCTTCTCCATGTGTTTTTTGGTCTACCTCTGCCTCTCTTTCCCAGTGGATTCCAGAACAAGGAATGCCTTGTAATGCTATCAACAGGTTTCCTCAATGTGTGTCCAAAGCCATCGCCAGCGTCTTCTTCTCAACTCTTGTTCCACTGGCACTTGTCTGGTTCTTGTCATCAATTCCACATTTGTGACTTTGTCATACCATTTCAGTCCTTCTATTCTACGCAATCATCCGTTTATAAAAATCTGTAGCTGTTTGGTTGTTGTTTTTGTTGTTCTCCATGTCTCAGAGCCATTCAATAGGACTGACTTCACATTTGAGTTGAAGATTCTTATTTTTGTGTTGGACTTGATTTATCTTGTTCTCCATATGTTTCCCAATGCAATGAAAGCTCCTCTTGCTTTTTGTTTTCTTATTTTGATACCACTGTCTGTCCCTCCAACTTTGTCTATATTACTTCCAAGATATGTGTACGATTCTACATCTTTTAGTGGTTTTTCTTCAAGTTCAACCTTGTTATCATTTCTTGCATTTATTCTCATAATCTTTGTCTTTTACCTGTGTATTTTCAGGCCCACTTGTTGTGACCTCTCATCGAGAATTTTCATTTTCTGTTGCATCTGATTATGGTTATGGGACTCTTCTTTATTAAGTTAAGGATCTTCATGGGAACTCCATAATGTCTCATCAATTTCCAAAGCGATTCTCTGTCAACACTGTCAAATGCCTTTTCATAATCCACGTATCCGATGTATAGTGGTGAATTCCATTCCAGACTTTGTTCAACTATTATTCTCAATGTGGCTATCTGGTCTGTACAGGATCTATTTTGTCGAAAACCTGCTTGTTCATCTCTCAGTTGCATGTCTATGGACTCTTTTAATCTCTCACGGATGATTCTGTTTAATACTTTTCATGGCACTGATAGTAACATTATTCCTCTATAGGTAATAGAATATATTATCTATTTTTACTTAATATTCTGTCAATCCAGTTGTCGCAGATCCAAATTGGCCCCAGTCCATACCCAGAAATTAGTTAAATGAGGTGAACCCCTAATATGGTGCTTCTCCTAGAAGTGTTATTACAAATAGTTAAAACTGTGAGAGTTCTTGAGGTTCATTCTTTAACGGGAAAAAATACTTCCAGTATTGGGAAACATCTGGTTGCTAAAAATAATGTTCATATGATGATGATGGTTCTTCTATCGGCCAACTCTGTATTAAAAGCGCCGATTCTGCACAGCGTAGATATTTAGAGAGGTATACTCCTCTTGAATTACGACTGTCAGGAGTCGGGTTAAAATAAGGTTCACCACTTGTGGATGGTAAAAATATAAATCTGGGTTTGGTAAGTCCAGTGTTAATAATTTATTGTCCTACAATACTCTCTGGCGAGTGCCCGTTCACAAACGAAATTGGTTACGCACAAGTCCAGAAAAGGAGAAATAACAAATCTAAAAAAAGAAAAAGACCACTGGCCGCCTTTGTGATCAGGTCTGCGAAGAATACAAAAAAAATTTATACAAAAAAATACCAATCCTATATCTACACACAGACCGGACAGGACGATCTCTTCTCCACTCCGTCAGTCCTGATTAAATTTAAAAGTCACACGGTGTTTCCGTACGACTACAAGTTAGCAAACGCCGCTGGCGCTAAGTTCGGTCGGACTGAATTATGTTAATTCGCCCGCCCCTGCTCACGCCAGCGTCCAGCGTACAATGTTAATTATTACTTAATCTCTCCATACCCAAACAATAAATGGATTTATTACATTTTAGACAATATCAGTCTACAAATGTGTTTGTGAGCGTGTATGCAAGACATCATATTACCATATATGGGAGACGTGACCTTTTGCAAAATTTTTCCATATAGGAAATATTTTGAAAGTGCCACACCCGACCTGTTTAAAATGATTGGATCTTTGTCATTAGATTCATAACAACATTGAAGGAGAATATAGCCTGTCCTTTTCGCAGTTTTAACTCACTGTGAATTTCAAGCTCGCCAAGACAACCTCAGACTTCGCCAGAGTGAAGACTAGATTCATAATTCCTTTTGTTAACCGGACCTTTTATTAGAGAATCAGATAAGTCTTAAAAAAAAGGAAATCTCTACATTTTAACAAGGAACACCGGGACTAGAAAACTGAAGAAACACGGAGTCAGACGAGAATCTACTGCAAAATTAAAGACATCCCAGACGCGTGTAAGAGAACGATTCGTCTCTTTTATTCATCTGAGCAAACAAGTCTGCAGCCAGGATTGGCGTAAGTTGTGATTTACAGTTTATTATTTTTTTACTAACATGTGAACTAACATATATATATGTATATATTACCATGTGAAGTTTAATGTGTGAAACTCGCTATGGATGTCAAAGTCATTTGGGGCTGGCAACCTTAGTATCCAGAATGATGATTCATGAACCACCACTGCACGGGCTGGTGATTGCTTTATTGATGGTTTCGGAAAGAGAACTAAAAGCATAAAGTTGTTCCAGGTTCCCTATGGAGCAGGGAGGGAAAGATGAAAGAAATGATGTACATTCTAAGTATAATACTTACATTTTCAAAGCAGTGTAAACGTCCCTATAAACATATTCACTTCAAAATTAATGTAAGTTTTCAAGCTTTAAGCCAGTGTAAAAGTCTATGTGAAAATAATCATTTTAATTAAAAGAAGATTTAAACTTTTCCATAAGTGTAAATATAAATGAAACCTAAATGAATTTATATTGTGAACACTTTTCAAACAGTGGAGATGTAAATGTAAAACATATATCTGTACGTTTAACCTTTTAATTTAAATGTAATGTAAAGCTAAAGCTATTCAGTTTAAATGTAAAGAAAGTTTTATCCCGAGGGATTAAATTTAATTCTCATCGAGGGTAAATTCTGACATGGGATGGTAGAATAGAAGATTAATAATAATAATAAATTCTTTAAGCACCAAACACGGCGCATAAGGCAGAAACCAGTGCTCTCCAGGTTGTACGTTGTGACGCCACTCCTCTTAGCTCTTGCACATTGTTTAGGTCCAACGTTCTTCCTTCTCTTATTATTGTTCTTCTGAGTAATTCTTTTGGTCTTCCTTTTTTCCTCTTACCCTCAGGAACCCAAATGAGTGCCTGCAATGGTATTCTGTTGTTTTGCATTCGTAGGACATGACCGATATATGACCATCGTCTTTTCCTTATATAGTTGGAGACATATTTCTGCCTAGAGAATAGAATAGAAGATTGGGGGCACCTAAATGTGCCGGAAAAGTGTCATACTCAGAAGAGCGTTTCGTTTCTATTTCTATTACCAGTTATTGGTGGTACCAGCAGAAAGTACTATCTCTGGAACCAAGTGAAGGTAGAAGTCGACTGACGTTTTGCGAGACGCCATCATAAGAGGGTCTTATAGACAGACGCAGAACCAGCTAGGCTGTTACTCCTTGACGATCTTGGAACGTGCGGTGCCGAAACTTTGACCAGAGACGAGCGAGAGCAGAGTGGAAAACAACTGACCCAGCGGGAGAAGAAACTATCATTGGCAGCTAAGTGACAATATCCAATGCCAAAAGTGACCTCCTTTATTCAGTTAAATCCAAATCAAGTAATGAAACCTTTTCAATAGCTATTCAAATTATTTTCCAACTGTTAAAACTTGAAGTGATTATTAAATTTTGTTATTTGTAATGTTACAAATTTAACTTCGATTCAATCCTTTTAAATGTAGTACATGTTTGTCTCAGTCAAAGTTACTAAACACACACTCTAAACAGATATATATATATATATATATATATATATATATATATATATATATATATATATATATATATATATATATATATATATATATAATTATTATAAATTCCACTGATTAACTCAGCGGTTGGGGCTTAACGAGCTAGAATAAACCATCGCTAAATTCTTCATGAAAGTGTCGGCAGATTAAAGAATTAACGTGCTCAGCAACAGCCAGCATTGTTTTCGCGTATCTGAATATCTTATGAAGACTTCCATGTGATAGAAGCTTTACTACTCTTCTATCGACATTTCTGCCAAGAGTAATCTTGTTGTGGTGGGTTTTGATGTTATTAAGTGTGGTTGCTAGGTTACTTAGTGTACTGAATGAGGTCAATTTGTGATTTAATATGACTGATAGCTACGTGTCTGGGTAATTGAGTACACAAACACACACACACAAACAAACACTAATATTAATCTCTATGATCAAGTCAATTAACACTGTTTTAAAATTTAGAAATTACAATTTTTTTCAAATTTATTTTGTCCTGAACCAAGTTTTCTTCTGGTCAGGACTTTTAAATCAAATATGAATTAATGTCAATAGAAGTACATATAATTGAATAATCACATGAAAAACTTGAACATATATATATATATATATATATATATATATATATATATATATATATATATATATATATATATATATATATATATATATATATATATATATATATATATATATATATATATATATATATATATATATATATATATATATATATATATATATATACATATATATATATATACATATATATATACATATATATATATATATATATATATATATATATATATATATATATATATATATATATATATATATATATATATATATATATATATATATATATATATATATATATATATATATATATATATATATATATATATATATATATATATATATATATATATATATATATATATATATATATATATATATATATATAAGTTAAATTTGCTACTATTTTTACTAAAACTAATAAAGTCTCTTGGAAACTAATGCTGGATGTCGGGTAGGGTATTTGCATCATCCCCAGTCTCTATGTAACCATGTTCATTTGCTTTTTACACAGGGTTAATGGTGGACAAGTTTCTTATTTTCACAATGTAGTTTAAATTTTATTATAGTAGTTGATGAATCTCCGCAGGCCAGGTCTTTAATACTTAACTGGCCTGTGACGATGGAAGAAAGTAGTTCCTTAGGCCCACTCCTCACATGCTCTGAGGTAATATGGTAGGTATCTCATTTCATACAAACTTGGACTTCTCCAGAACATCTGGCACTAGCACAGTGCCAGACAAAGAAACTCTGAAACCACAAAATTAGGCTATGTCTTAACATACTACCTAATCCACCATGTTTACAAGCATAATTACATTGAATTAACAAGACGGGGTCAGATCTCTCTGACCGACCCAGCACATCTACATCCAGGCTGTTATCAAGTAGCACTAGTTCCATTCCTTTCCTCTATGGACTGCACTGCATCTTAAATATTTTCATTAATCTCTTTTTTCCATATAATAAGGTGAGTGATATGTTTCCACCTGACCACCTGAAAAGAAACATCTATATTCTACATTTCTGATAGTTTATCCTACTATATTTCAACCTCTAGGCCCTGGACTGTCGGCTGGGGCCCTAGAATAAGTACTCACTTGTCGTAATCATTTTTCATTATATGGCAGTATCAATCACTCAGAATTGTTAAATAAAAGGTTAATAATTTTAGCCTTACCACAATTCAGAATAAAACACACAGATACGCTGAAATAGCACAAACCCAGCTGAGCTGCTGGCTAGACTATGGCGTCCCACTATTATTAGTATATATTCAATGGACGACAAACTTCTTAGCCTCAACGATCTGCTTGTATGGACAGTCTTCAAAAAAATGGCAACTAGCCTGCACATTTTTCAATAACATTAACTATTTCGTCCAATGAGAGTACTTCCCCTCTACAGTTTAAAATTTCAAACATAAATGTCCAATTTGGGTCCAGTTTCGGTCTAGTGTGTAGTGTATTTCCTGTCTGTCGGTCGGTCCGAACTTGGGTTTTCCCAAAATTGCTCTTGGTTTTGGACCAACTACAAAAAAACTACACAAATTTTTCCTCACCCACTGCTTAAATTTCTACTGCGAAGATATTTTTAGATTCTCTCCTCCTTGTCTCCCCCTTGTTTACATGTACTTGTTTTTCTGCCTTCGTCTCAAGGACGCGTCAAATGTAACTTTAGTGAATGCAAAACTAACATGTGTTTGCGAGTCTGCATCGAACAAATCAGTCTTTTGTCAATAACTTCCGAATTATCTGTCCGTCTTTTTATTTGAAAGCATATTATTTATCAGGAAAAGATAAGCTCTTTAACTAGCTAATTTTTGTGATTATAAACCTATTAATAAGAAATTCCATATTTTTTTCCATGTTAGTCTTGAAATCTTTACTACCACGCGTTCACTTCTTTTCCATGTGCTGTCCAGCTATTTTCGAGAGTTTTACGTCATTCTAAATAAGAGCTAAGTCTGTTTTCGTAACCTAAGTGGCTACATGTTCTTACTTTACCTCGTATTTCAAACACTAACTACGAGTTCGCGCGTATGTTAGGCTTAGATTCAAACGCTTGCAGACAGCATCATTTTTTTTTTCTTTTCTCCTTTCTTACCCCGTCTGAACGAATAGGCCTTTCGCGTCTCCATGTTATAATTAGTTTTTTTTCTTTTTCCAATGACACTAGAAAACGATTGTACGATCTACCAAATCAACGCTCTTGTGGCGTAGGCGAAAAAGCCGCAGCGTAACTTAACTGTATTTTATCCCTACAATGTATTTTAACTTTTATCTTTATAAATGGAGGATTTTATCGCTGTATCAATGTATTCCATCACACTTGTGTAAAAATAGACTCCATTGAAGCCTATAATAGATACTCTGAGTTTTGACCATTGTTGGACCACTACTGCAAAGTAGGGTAGGCAATACCATCACAGTGGGTTGCGCTCTTCTTTGATTTTTTTGCCCCGTTTCTGTCTCTTTATCTAGGTTCCTCACAGTGTCTCTCTTTTCTTGCTTGTCTCCATGTCTGCTTCTGTCTGTGCTTATTTCTACGCTCTTTCTCTTTGTTTCTCTGCTGGTTTCTTTTTGTGTCCACTTGTCTTTGTCCATGTCAAACTCTTATTTTCTCTTCTACGTTGGATTCTTGTTGTATCCATTTGTTTCTTTATCTAAACTCTATTTTCCTCTGGGTGTTTGTATATATTCAGCAGGTCTCCTCATTGTCTGGCCTATCCATCGCAAACTTATTCTTCGCATTTCTTGTTCCGCTGCACTTTATATATATATTTTTTTATTTTTATTTATACAATCCCAGACCTAAGGGTCTTTTATGTTTGGACATGCGCCCTAATATAACCGACTAGGTGGAACGGGACCTCGCCAAAACGAGGTAAAACTTTATTTAAAAAAAAAAAAAAAATATATATATATATATAAAGGTAGAGGTAGTTACATATAGACATACTGCCGTAGAGGAGTGAAGTGTTTGAGACTTCGCAATGCTAGGTCCAGCATGGAGTGACCAGTTCCCTTCCTCGCTGCGTTTTCCTTCACTAACTCAAGAGAAGCGTCATGTACCCATTTACAGCTGGGTAGACTGGAGCGTGACGATACCGTGAATCGAACCCGGCACTTTTGCCGCAAGAGACCATCGCTTTAACCACTCTGTCCATCGAACGCTCGTATACATTTAAGTCGTTTTTACGCTCTGCCCTGCAGACAGATGCCACAATACTGCACTCAATATAAAACCTTACTCAAAACATACAAAACTTTTACCACAACACTTCGTGATAATCTAACTGTTGTACGTGCGTATTCAAGAACCCGGGCGTGAAGGTGCTTCACGCATCAGACTAAGGACAAAACATCACGATCATTTCGTATAAATTGCTTGTTTGTCATAATTTTTCAAGATTTTAAAAACTAATGTTTGTGTATAAAAGTGTCAGGACTCGCACTACAACTTCCAACCCACAATAAAAAAAACCCAAAAAAAGTCAGATGTACTCAAGCATACGTGATGCACGCAAAGAAGCAATATAAAATTGAAGTTGATTATGGAATCACACACGATATTAACTATTGTGACGTCATATTCTATTTTATGACAAACGTGACGTGCAGATATCCCTGACCTCAATGCTTTTATAGATAAACTGTTTCACGTGCGCCCAGTAACACACGTATAATTTACAAACACATATACATACGTCTACAAATATGTCAATAAAGTCATTCACATAAACATAAAAGGCGTATTTATATTTGTTCATCTATATTCATATTTTTTGTAAGTTCTTCTCACCTCCCGTCGTGAATGTATCTTTTTTTTTCTTTTTTTCAAGTTCTGCCAACGAATTTCGTTTAACCTACTTTTAACCCGCTTGCCTAGTCCTCTATGAGCCATTACAGCAATGTGCAAAGATAGTAATTGCCTGTCAATCTTGTTTTTTTCCCATGCGCTATAAGCGAATGTGCAATGTCCATCTCCTTGATTCCCACTTTTTCTTTTAAATAAAATTTTCCCTCGTATTGGCGAGGCGCGTCCCGTTCAATCTAGTCGGTTATATTAGGACGCATGTCCAGACATAAATAACCTTTAGGTTTGATAACGTTGCTTATTTTGTCATTGCCTATTCTTTCTTATCATTGCTTTCTTATGTACATCTTTCCTTATGCAATCGTTATTTGGTGGTGGATAAGACATAACAAGAAAACATCTTTGATAACATTACAAGGCAGTCCTGTTCTAGAACCTCTAGGGTAAAATAGGCAGAGAGAGAGAGAGAGACCAAATAACACATAGAGATTGTCGTGGTTGAGTTAGAGTGTAGAGTATTTGTCGAGGTGGACAACCGTAGTGAAATCGACAAGGGATAGTGGACTGACAGAGTTATAGATTACACACACAGAAAGGTGTAAATAGGAGATAGACTTGAGACAACCTGGAAGAAGATTTACCAAAATGATCTCTCTCTCCAAGCCTCAACTCACTTATGTCTGTCTAAGCACCTCCTGCTCTCTCTCTTTTCTCTTATCATACATAGAGATTATAGTAAAGAGCTAAAAATACAAATATGGATGGAAAGGTCGTGAACAGCGCATTAATAAATGTGTAAAATTTATTAAAGAAGAAAAGCATGAAAATAATGCATATCATCACAACAACATAAAATTACATCAATAATCAAATATTCATCAATAATCATATACACCAACAACCACACACACAGATCACCATTCATAAAACCTGTAGAACACAAAGAGATAAATAATCGAGTGACAGTCCTTCGGTTTTCGGGGACCAGCTGAAGTAACTCCAGTAAGTGGTGTTTTCGTATATATCCTCCATCGGTGATGGAATTAACCTGAATAACATCACTGTATAGGCGCTATCGTTGGTGACCCCCCCTACTGGCGCGAGTTGGGCTGGGGGACGCTGTTTATCTCCTGCTGACCAACTGATTGAACTGGGCGACAGCCTGTCCGCTTTTCGGGGACCAAATGTACTAGCTCCAGGAAGTGAATTACTTGTAGATCCTTCGTGAGGGACTAGCCTACAAAACTTTCTTTGTTGGTGCTAAACGTTGGTGACTCCCCTTATAGCGTGGGTGGAGCTGGAACTCTGTCCATAGATGGCTGCTCATACGTGCGAGGTTTTAAGTATCCAGGAAATACACCAGAAGAAGTCACTTGAGGACAAAGAGACCCAGGCGCGCTTATCCGGCGCAAGGCTCCGCTTGGCTGTAAATCCTGTTTAAACTGGTTGACTGTGGCTTGGCTGAGTGCCCCGTTTAGGCACAAAAAAGGCGGGTGATATGGAATTCTGCTATAGGCATGCTGGGCGGGTTTGATATTCTGGAAGCCGCAATGCTCTGGCTGGTAATCCAATAGGCGAGTAGAGAACTACTACTGCGTTTGGCGATTCCAGATTTAGCGTTGGCTCCGTTGCACTGCGTGAGCTTAACTTGGCGTTGACAAAAAGGGGTTTTGATTCAGGAACGGGGTTGACGATTCGTGACGCTAGCGGTATTCAGAACCCTCTAGATCGAAGAGAATATTTCGTTCTTCGCCTGACTGGAATCTGCTCTCGCGAGTCGGTCTCCCTGAAACCCGAAAAATGACTAGAACATAGGCAAACACAATCTAGTACTGTGTTAAAGTTTGCCTTATCTCATGATGGTCATCTACGGGCCAGGAAAATACACGAATGTCTTTGTCTATTAAAACCAGTCTACTCTTATAGATCACAAGGGACGCTCCCCCCGGACCTGGCCTGCATATTTCTACAGAAGTTCGGCGAAAGACGTAATCTAGAGTAAGACAAAAGAAATCGTGCGAAAGTTCCCCAGGTAGAGAAATGCATAACATTATGCTCTATCTTGTCTAAGGGGCGAAAACCCAAAGACTGACCGCAATGGTTATCTTCCCCTGAAACAGATCACACTCGTTACCCAGGCCTCAAAGGGTACCAGCCGCTCGTCATCAAACGTTTTAAAGCGACCAGAGAAATTCCCCTGTTGGGACCACAGAGGGTACCCGCCGCTAACGAACCGTTTCTTTCACAGAAACCGTCTTTGGCTCGTTCTAACACTTAAAGCGGACCCGAGAAATGTTTCTCTGGTCGAACGTACCACAGGTGCGTTTAGATAACCTTACGTCTAGCGTTAGCTGACCGCAGCTGGCCAGCGTAAACAACCTCGGGTGGGGTTTGAGAGGGTGAGAAAGTTTGGCCACAAAGGTAGAAAAGGAAAGAAAAAGAAATTACGAAATGTCCAGGAAAACAGAACATTTAAAGGAGTAATCAAATTATGGACAAGATTGTAAAATAAATTATCTTTCACGTGACAGAGATGAGAACTGAAGACATTCGTCTGCTCCTTAGGAAGCAGAAGAGTGATGATGATGATGAATTTGCTTCCTTCTTTCCCATTTATGTCAACAAATTTGTCCTTAATTGTATCAATATTACCTGTTATTTCTCCTTACCTCACGAATATTCGAAAATAAATTTCTTCCCTCCCAAACAGACATACTGCTGTGGTCTCAAAATGTCATCGCGAAATCTTGTGGTCTATGTACGACCGTTGTCTAGACTCGCCATTATCACCTCTGTCCCCAGGGACCAGAGATAAGGCAGCGACACTTAACTACAATAATCTTCGCAGAACTGGTTCACACACGCACAATTAGCCAGATACAAGAAATGGCATATATTACGTTTATCTCTTGCTTTACTACGGAAGTTCAAGTGATAATGGAATTACCTTTATCTCGTGAGAGATAATCATAACTCACTGCCTATCACTGCCTCTTTTCAATTTATTTACTATTATTTTTAAAAAGACAAATTGACAAAAGCAAGAAAAATAAGACAAGAGATTTATGTCGCGGAGACGAGATGTGAGCTTAGCCAGTGGATAAATGAGTACTCTATAAAAGATAAACGTAATAATTAAAGAAACAAACTGAGAAGTACAGCATCACAGCCTTCGAAATAAGCTGCCGATGATAACTATACGGACAGACAGCAACAACACACTAATTCGTGGAGCAAATTCAAAGATGGCTAATTCGTTATACTAATTCAAAGATGACTAATTGGTGGAATTAATTCAAAGATGACTAATTGGTGGAACTAATTCAAAGATGGCTAATTCGCAGAACTAACTGAAAGAAGGCTATTTCGTAGAACGAATTGATAGATGGCTAATTCGTGGAAATAGTCTAAAGATGGTTAATTTGTGGAACTAATCGAAAGATCGCTAATCTGTATAATTTATCCAAAGATGGCTTATGCGTGGAACTAACTCAAAGATGTTTAATTCTTGGAACCAATTCAAGGATTCGTGGCACTAGTCAAAAGATTGTCAAATCGTGGAAATAACTCGAAGATGGCTCATTCTTGAAACCAATTCAATGATTCGTGGAAATAATCGAAAGATTGCTGATTGGTGGAAACAACTCAAAGATGGATGATTCTTGGAACCGGTTCAAGGTTTCGTGGAACTAAGTTATAGATAGAATTGCAGAGCAGTAGAAAATGACCTGGTCTAAATATCTTTATTTTAAAAATAGACCAACCATGACATGTCCTGTTGACTTTCGGGAAATAAAGCACAACTAACCAAGAAAATGATAAACATTGACATTGACAAAACAACTGTTTCACACACCAAGCTGAACAGGACAAGGCGTTGGTGGTTACAGTTATACATACATACATATCAGAATCTTTATTCTCCATAAAATACATTAATATGTACAGACATGATGTAATAGACACAACATGGCATGTAGGAGAATCATTAGAATTTACATAAAGTGTTGAAGACGTCTCAAGTAGTTCTATGTGGGTGTTTTTACGTCTAATCTTTGTGTTACACATACACAACAATCTTTAAGCTTTCTAAAAGACATTGGCATATAATGATATGATATAATATTATATGATATAACCTGCCAAAAATGAGTATTATTGAAATTTACAAAATGTATGTGGAATACCATTCAAGTAGAGCAATATGGGTGTTTTTACATGGGGGTTTTATCAGAATTTTTGTTTGCCATAAATACATACATACATACATAAACATGCATATATACATACATACATACATACATACATACATACATACATACATACATACATACATACATACATACATACATACATACATACATACATACATACATACATACATACATACATACATACATACACACACATAAATTACATACATACTGTTGGAGGACGTTGGCGGGTGGGTGGTGTTCATAGCGTTGGTAATATAGTTCTAAAGCATGTTACTGAGATTATATTTGTTTTCAACCGTAACTTGGGGTATGATTCTATACAAGAGGTAAACGCCGACTCCAACATCAATAATTACATCAGATAACATCCAGACGGTCCATGACTAATTTATTTCCGATAATTATAATACATTTCTTCAGTGTATGCTGGATCCCTTGTCCAATACGTATAGACTTAATCACACAGTTGAGTAATTGCGATCAATGTGAAATAAGTTCAATTTTCAGTCACGTGACAGTGGAGCGAGTGTGAACAAGATAATAGGAACGTAACACTTGACTGAAGGAGAGACCATCTGATGAACAGATAACCTGCTGTTATGATGCTCTTTATTTAATTTCCTATAATTAAAGGGTAACGGTAGTCCCATATGCTTAGACTGGTAGATAGATAGATAGATAGAAAGATAGATAGATAGATAGATAGATAGATAGATAGATAGATAGATAGATAGATAGATAGATAGATAGATAGATGGATGGATGGATGGATGGATGGATGGATGGACGGACGGACGGACGGACGGACAGACGGACAGACTGATAGATAGATAGATAGATAGATAGATAGATAGATAGATAGATAGATAGATAGATAGATAGATAGATAGATAGATAGATGGATGGATGGATGGATGGATGGATGGATGGATGGATGGGCGGGCGGGCGGACGGACGGACGGACGGACGGACGGACGGAGGGACGGACGGACGGACAGACAGACAGACAGCTAGATAGATAGATAGATAGATAGATAGATAGATAGATAGATAGATAGATAGATAGATAGATAGATAGATAGATAGATAGATAGATAGATAGATAGATAGATAGATAGATAGATAGATAGATAGATAGATAGAAAAGTAGGTAGGACAGTTAGTAGGACATTGTTTGTAAATACTCTAAATAGTCTTACTTCCTGTATTACTTTAAAAACGCGTATTCTAATTAGTCCCGTTTTTCCATAATCTACTTTTACTTCATGTATTACTCTTGACCCAACAAAAATAAATAAATAGACATATATTTGAAAATGAAAAGATTGTTCAAGTGTGCGCGGTTGAAGCTCACGTGGGTGTATAATCAGTTATTCCGCGTCATGTCTTTTATTCACAACCTCAAGCACATAAATTCATCATCATCATCATCAGTTGCCATCTCCACAACGAAGGTTGGCTGTAATGGATCGCAACGTCTTCTGTCTCTTGTCTTGGTGGTGCACTCTGACAGACTCTTTCCTGTCCATCTTTTGATGTTATCTTCCCACTTATAGCGCTGTCTTCCCCTTGCACGTTTGCCTTCAACTCTCCCTTCTGTTATGGTCTTCTGAAAGGTGTTATGCCTTTTTATGTGGCCAAAGTATTTTAGCTGCCGAACTTTGACCTCCCTCATTAGTTCTCTTTTCATACCTAGATTTTCTAGGACCTCCTTATTTGTTTTCATCTCTTTCCATGAGATACGCCCCATTCTTCTATATATCCACATTTCAAGAGCCTCAATTCTTTCTTCCAAATGCTTATTCATCGTCCATGTTTCTGCACCATACAGAAATGCAGAATATATATAACACTTTATGATTCTCAGTTTTAATTTGTGAGATAACTGTTTGGATGTCAGTATATGTTTCATGTTGTTGAATGTAGCTTTGGCCATTCCTATTCTCTTCTTGATTTCTGTTTCACATCTGCCATCTTCTGTTATTATATGACCAAGATATACGTAGCTCTTGACTTGTTCCAGGATTTTCCCATTTACGCTTATCTTTAATGTGGGTTTATCGTCTGTTTTGCTAATTATCATAGTTTTTGTTTTCTCAATATTAATGTCGAGTTCATATTCATGACTTATACTGTTCACTTGCTTTACTAGTTCTTGTAACTCCTGTTCACTTTCAGCTAACAACACGGTATCATCTGCATATCTAAGGTTGTTTATTGACCTTCCACTGATGTTCAGTCCTGGTATTTCCTGTATCTGTTTGAAAATTTTTTCGGTGTATAAATTAAATAGACAGGGGGACAGCACACAACCTTGTCTGACACCTCTTTTTATGTCTATGTATAGTGAATAATTCCTTCCCGATCTTACTGTGACAGTTTGCTCCCAATAAAGGTTACTGGGTATTCTTATATCCTTTCCATCAATACCTATGTCCTCGAGGCATTCAATTATTTTCTCATGATGGACTCTGTCAAAAGCCTTCTTATAGTCAATGAAGCACATATACATACTTTTTTGGACCTCTGTATATTTTTCTGCTAATATTCTTAGGCAAAATATTGCCTCTCTTGTTCCACTGTTCCGTCTAAAACCAAACTGTTCTTCTTGGATTTCGCTGTCTACTTTACTTTTTATTCTTTCCTGTATGATTTTGAGCAGTACCTTAATTGCATGACTCATCAGGCTGATTGTTCTGAAGTCTGAACATTCTGTTGCATTTGGTTTTTTGGGCAATGTTATGAAAACTGATGTCTTCATGTCGTGTGGTATATATCCTGTACTGTATATATCGTTGCATATTTCTGTGATTGTATATATACCAAAGCTCTCCAGGGCTTCTATCATTTCAATTTTTATGTTATCCATGCCTGCTGATTTTCCTTTTTGTATCATATGAATGGCATTCTCTACTTCTGATCTGAGAATGTTTGGGCCTTCATTAGAATCTGGTGATGGTTTTTTACCTCTGTTGTCCTCGAATAGTTCTTTTACATATTCTGCCCATCTGTTTGATATGTCTTTCTCATCAAGTAATATTACACCATTTTTGTTCTTGATACAGCTTCCTCCTTGTGCAAACCGCGACCGTTTTGATAATTTCTTTATTTCTTCATGCATATCTCTTGTCATGTGCTTTGCTTCCAAGTCTTCTATTTCCTTGCATTTTGTTTCTATCCACCGTTCTTTTGCTTGTCTACACATAGTACGTATGTCATTGTCTATTGTTTTATATTCTGGAGTGTTTTTTGCTTTCTTTCTTTCTGCCATTTTATTCAAGATGTCATCTGTCATCCAAATTTGATTTTTCTTAGACTCCTTTTTAGGTAAATTTGCATTTGCTGATTGTATGCTTGTTTTTAAGCATTCCCATTTTGCGGTTGCTTTTTCTTCTGGGTTTTCTCTTCTATACTGCTCCATGCTTTCTGTCAATAACTGTTGATATTTATTTTTGACATCGATTAAATATTTCTGTTTTATATCTGGTTGTTTCAGCGCTGATATTTCTATCTGGGGTTCCTCCTGTCTTCTGTTTCCTGCTCTTTTCAGCTTTATATTTACTTTGATGACGACTGGTTTGTTATCTGAATTTATGTCAGCGCCAGGATGTGTCTTTGCACTTGTGACACTGTTCTTAAATCTATGTTTTACTATTTCTTCCTCGCTGTGATCTTTAGTTGGTGCATAAGTTTGTAAGATTGATATGTCGAATGGCTTTGCTCTCATCTTTAATAACATCATTCTGTCATTGTGTGTCCAAATTACAACATAAATTACTAGCTGTAAATACCCGGCGTTACCCGTTTTTTTTTTTTTCAAGTAACGGTTTATAAAACTTCTGAAAATGTAACAATCAAACTGATATTTTGATAAATTTACATTCTTTGCTTTTTAAATTCGCATATGTTATAATTAATATATTTGACTACATCGTGTCAAATTTGCTTATTGTTACTTTTAAAATTTATTTATTTCGTTTTGCTATTGCTTTCCTGATGTTCCTTATAATTTATTTTTCAACAATTCAATACTATTTAAGTATCCGCTAATACATATTTATACCCCTATTATATTTTTACCACATGTATTACAACAATTTTTGTTCCTTTTATATACTGTGTTTGCAATAGTAATTCGTTAGGCGGGTGTATTTTGGGCATTTATTCGGTAAATATATTTTACAATGAAGTGCTATATTGTATTATCTTATTAAAACTCTGTCAGTAAAGTTCTATTGTCATAAAATTTCCTCTTCTCAGTTGTTGTCTGAGTAACTTTTTAATGCTAGCTATTTTTAATTCTGTAGTTACCAGAAATTTTCTTACTGTACTTCTGATCAGTTTTTATTCAAATATTCCTTTTTACATTTTATTCTAACCTATGTCCATTCTTGTACCGTTATTTTTTAAATTCTGAATGTATACATTTTTATTTAATTTAATGTGAGCGTTATTTTGATTTCCCAAATACAGGTATGTGAACCAAATATGTTCATTAGGTTTCAGACGACCTAAGAAGCTGAACTTGCGCACACGACCCTCTATCATGGGGCATTTTAAACTATCAATATGTGAATCAACCTCGAGTGACTTGTCCCGGGTCCACCAAACAATGATTAAAGCCGAAAATTACAGCGTGAAAAGATCGCCAAGGTATGTGATCCTTTCACGCTGCACACAAAATTGTGAATAGTATCTTATAACTTTCAGATGTTGTACACAAAATTGTGAACAGGCTCACAGAACGTGGTGTCGTTGTACACAATTATTGTGAAAATTGTTATAACTTTGTTGCATTTGTGGCATCGGGAGCAACAATCCAACTAATGGATGTTCCATAAGTGAAATGGGTTCATTTTCGATACAAGACAACAGGAAGCTGAGACGCTTGGGAGTCATGACCCAAGTGGGCCCCCCCCCCCCCCCCCCCCTTAGAGTGTAAAGGAGTAATCGGGCCGAAACACTTGTCGGATGGGGGACTTTTTCTGATGATCAGATTGCTTCCTGTTGTATCGCTCTGTAAAGAGTTTCCTATCATTGTTAGTGGATTTGGTAAAAGTTAAATGGTGAATCCCCAACACTTGTGTTTTCCTGTTATTTGTTACCCCTGCACAGTCCTACATTCATTTGGTTTGTAATTTCACTACTTTTCTTGGCTTCTTAGTGCAGTAAAGATAACTGAAGCTTACTCACCTCCAAAGCAAGCGTGTATTGCCCACTCGCCGCGACATTTTGCTGCGAAACAAACAAAAATGAGCAGAGTTAGTTCGTGTACAGAAATTGTAGGCAATGCTATAGCTAATCATCCTAAAAAGTTGTCAAGCTAAAAGTAACTCCTCATCATCAGTTAATGTTAACTACCTTTATCATCAATGAACTAGGTGGTCATCGTATAATTGATTTAACTAGCATTGCAGAATAAACTATCAACAGTTAATCCATTAAACTAACAAAGTATTACAATAACAACAGAGTAGACATTATTAAATAATAAAGACAGTGAACTCCATTTATCAGGTAATAAATATAGCTATCATCTTCACAAATGATGAATAGGACACACTTTGAGGGAAACTGTTCATAGCATTGCAAGACAGTCATTGTTATGGGATCACCATGGTTACAGAGGTAGGCACAGAACACTCAGAGAAGAGAGCTAAAGACAGATATAAAGAGGAGGAAGAAGAGACGGAAAGACCTTGACCTGATGTCACGTGACATGAAGGCTTGTCATACTTTTGTTGGAGGACCTGTGTTTCTTGAGGACCTGTAGAGTGATTTGATTGTGATGATGATTTTCTTAAGGAGAGTCAAGTGGCTAGAATGCTTGCTTCTCAAAGTTACCGGGTTGGAAATCATCTTGTGCCTTGCCCCAATCTTCTTCTTCTTCTTTGATCCTTAGCCGCCGACCGTCAAAGTAGTCAGTGGCCATCACGCCTAGTGGCGTCTTGTAGGGCAACAACAAATTGATTCCACTTTGCTCGGTCGGTGGCCATCCTTCGTACAGTGCCCCAACTCTGGTTCATTCCCTGCATCTCAGCCTCCACAGTCCTCCACCAGGTTGTTTTTGGTCGGCCTCTCTTTCGTTTTCCTTCAGAGGTCCAAAGCATAGCTGTTCTTGTGATGGCATCGGGGTCTCTTCTGAGGACATGACCAACCCAGCTCCAGCGTCTGCCAGCTATGATGGTGTGCATGTCCTCTTGCTTGCTACGAGTAAGCAGATCTTGGTTAGTGATGGTATTCGGCCAAAAGATTCGGTGAATTTTTCTTAGGCATGTTGTGTGAAAGGAGGACAATTTCGACATTTCCTTCTCTGTAACTCTCCAGCATTCCGCACCATAGAGAAGCACAGAAAGCACACAGCTCTGATATAATCTTAATTTTTTGCTTGTGCTGTATTGGGAGGACTTCCAGATGTTGTTTAGGCTAAAGAAGGCTGTTCTTGCCTTATTCATTCTGATGTTGATGTCTTTGCCTGCCCCGCCGTCTGGTGTTACTATGCTTCCTAGGTATGTGAAGGTATCTGTCTGTACCAATTGCTGATTCCTTACTGATATGGGCTCAGGGTTGCTCACATTGAGCGTCATGACCTCAGACTTCTTTAAATTGATGTTCAAGCCCACCTGCTGGCTAAACTTGTTAAGTATATCCGTTTTTTCCTGGATGTGTTGATGTGAATGTGCTAGTAGTGCAATGTCATCTGCATATTCCAGATCTTCCAGTGTAGAAAATGTTGTCCATCTTATTCCTCTTGGACTGCCCTCTGTTGTCTGGCGCATCACCCAGTCTATGACTGTTAAAAATAGAGTGGTTGACAAGGGGCATCCCTGTCGTACTCCTGTCTTCACCTCAAAGGTTAGGTTGCTCTGCCCAACACTACACGTAAAGTTGGCATAGAGGCTTTTTATGATTGACACTATGCAGCTTGGAATTCCATAAGCCCTCAGTATTTTCCATAAACTGTCCCTATGTATGCTTTCAAAAGCCTTTTCAAAATCAACGAAATTAATCGCCCCAATCTATTCAGCTGTAAATGAGGGCCTGATACTGCTCTTGAGTTAGGTAAGGCAAGAACAGCGGTCGATAGGCTTAATGAATATAATACCTGGAAAAGCGTTTAACACTTTATTCTGCTTTTGGACTACCTATTTCTGTACAGACCACCTGTAGTTACCCGGAGTGCTCTGAAAAGATTGGTCACTTTTTTGGGGAAGCGAAAGTGGTTGTGCGTCCTTTCACGATTTACTTTAACAGCAAGGCGATGGTTCTGGGTTCAATTTCCGGTAAGCTGTGACGTGGAAATGTAAATAGTAATACAGTAATCTGACAGCCTTTGCTTTCCCATTTAATGCTTACCAGTTGCTAAAGCCAAACCACGCAATTTCTGACTCTCTGACTAACATTTTAATCCACGACTCTTTTTGTCTACTTGACAATGCCAAACGAGCTTGCGAGCTTGTTTACAAACTCCGCAAACTGTCATTCCTTCAGGGGAGCGAATCACGTTTGTTTATTTGAGTTCCTCACGCGAGCTGATTTGTCAATATTATGATAACTGGCAGATAGCACGTGCAAAACACGTGGAAAGTAACAGCTTTTGAAGTTTCTCTACGAGGGGAGCAAATCCTGTGATGTCCATAAATTCAGGGAAAGGTAACTCTTTAATCTCTCGAGAAACAGGAAAATTCGCAGACCGGAGCCCGCTACATAGACTAATCTTTATTGTCGTTAGCAGCGGCCGACAGAAGTGAACGGGGAACCCTTGATCGGGGAAATTAGTTTCCTGAATTTCTGCTATGCACGAGACGTGCGAAAAGTAACAGCCTTCTGAGATCAAAATACGATGATCCTATATAAACCGCGTCTTCCTCTAATCATTATCAGTTGTCGCTCAGATTTTTTTTTGATAATCTAGCTCGTTATTCTAGAGCCATTGTGAAAGTGTGTTATTAGCATTTCATGGAGATTGTTTTATTTCTGATTGTGGTAATAAAAATTAGCATTTACGTGATTTGATGTGTTAAGTTTACCATTATAATTCCCTGGGATTTTCTAGGTGTTAAGACTAGCTAATTAAATAACGCATAGCTATTTTTATTCCAGATGTTTCAATTGTAATGTAGATTTAATCATCCGCTATCACCCAGAAAGTGATGGTTTAGTTGACTAATAAATACACTAGGCGACTGATAATTGACGGAATAAAATTCACTTCTAATTCATTGTATAATTATATAAGTGACTAGTGTAATATCATGTGGCGAAACAAATAGCTAGTAATGACAAGCGATATTTGTATAAGTGCGATATTGGTTAAAGATTAAATAATAACTGACCAGACAGGATAAGCTAGACATAACGTGCGCCTTTTAACTTAATCAGGGATGACGGAGAGGATGAGAGATGTCTCGTCCCCTCCCGTGTATATATATATATATATATATATATATATACATATATATATATATATATATATATATATATATATATATATATATATATATATATATTAGCAGTAAGTGTTTCATAATGTTCCTATATCCTTTAGGCAACTTGTTCAACGGCGACCAGCGTTTTTTACTTGGCCATATCTTGGGCCGTATCTCGATTTTTACTGAGTGGAAGTAAAGTTGTCTTCTGTTGGCTGACGCGTCTCCAAGTTTCAGTTGTGAACAGGACGGGCCACAGATACGAACGAACATTTTTAATAAGTAAAATTTTAACGGGACTTACCAAATACCCAGATATATTTTCTTGCATTTTATCAGCCCATTGTGGAGAAATAAAAATAACTGTTCTCCCGACTTCTGATAGTCGTTTTATTCCACGAGGATATTAATCCAGACGAGTCACGCTATTTCAGAATCGGCACCCACCAGAGTTAGCCGGTAAGATCTATCTAATCAATCGCATACCATCATCAGTAACAATTTGTAGCAACTAGCTGTGTCCAAATACCAGAAGTATTCGTTTTCCATTCCTTGCCGTGAACACTATATCCCGATTCTTCTAACATTAACTAGTCAAGGTGACAATATCGATCCAGGATTACCTCACCAAACTTGGCGTCCACCTTTATAAAGTTACTGTTAAGGCTGGACTAGGGCCACGTTTGCAACCAAAACCTGACATTACCAATATCGATAACTGTATCCAGGATAGGTATACATGACTGGAAATGACACCAGATTAGGTAAGGAAAGAGAGAACGTGGCCACGTAAAAGAGAGAGAGAGAGAGAGAGAGAGAGAGAGAGAGAGAGATTGAATATTTTCTTGTTAATGTAGCTGGTACCAAACTATCTTATTTGGCTTTAACAATTGTTTACCTTACGGGGTAGCACGTATTCGGAATTTTGCTCACTTTACTGTCTATATACTGTAACCTATTGCTAACCTTTTGACCTGTGGGGTTATTAACTTGGTTGGGTTCTTATCATCTCACCGAGGGGAGGGCATAGGCATTCTGTTAATTCTCTATACGTAATTTTGATGTATTTGATTCTTTTTGATATTCGATGTTGTGAAGTTTAAATGATAATAAACAACAAACTAACTAAACCTTGTGTGTTGGTCAGACCCATACCCAGTAACCATAGTTTTTCACGGTTGTGTGTCTTGTAGTCACATATGTGTGTGTGTGTGTGTGCGCACGAGTCTTCTTCTTCTTCGATCCTTAACCACCGACCGTCAAAGCAGTCAGTGGCCATCACGCCTAGTGGCGTCTTGTAGGGCAACAACAAATTGATTCCACTTTGCACGGTCGGTGGCCATCCTTCGTACAGTGCCCCAACTCTGGTTCATTCTTTGCATCTCAGCCTCCACAGTCCTCCGCCAAGTTGTTTTTGGTCGGCCTCTCTTTCGCTTTCCTTCAGGTGTCCAAAGCATAGCTGTTCTTGTGATGACATCGGGGTCTCTTCTGAGGACATGACCAACCCAGCTCCAGCGTCTGCCAGCTATGATGGTGTGCATGTCCTCTTGCTTGCTACGAGTAAGCAGATCTTGGTTGGTGATGGTATTCGGCCAAAAAATGCGGTGAATTTTTCTTAGGCATGTTGTGTGAAAAGAGGACAATTTTGACATTTCCTTCTCTGTGACTCTCCAGCATTCCGCACCATAGAGAAGCACAGAAAGCACGCAGCTCTGGTATAATCTTAATTTTGTGCTTGTGCTGTATTGGGAGGACTTCCAGATGTTATTTAGGCTAAAGAAGGCTGTTCTTGCCTTATTCATTCTGATGTTGATGTCTTTGCCTGCCCCACCGTCTGGTGTTACTATGCTTCCTAGGTATGTGAAGGTATCTGTCTGTACCAATTGCTGATTCCTTACTGATATGGGCTCAGGGTTGCTCACATTGAGCGTCATGACCTCAGACTTCTTTAAATTGATGTTCAAGCCCACCTGCTGGCTAAATTTATTAAGTCTATCCGTTTTTTACTGGATGTGTTGATGTGAATGTGCCAGCAGTGCAATGTCATCTGCATATTCCAGATCTTCCAATGTAGAAAATGTAGTCCATCTTATTCCTCTTGGACTGCCCTCTGTTGTCTGGCGCATCACCCAGTCTATGACTGTTAAAAAAAGAGTGGTTGATAAGGGGCATCCCTGTCGTACTCCTGTCTTCACCTCGAAGGTTAGGTTGCTCTGCCCAACACTACACGTAAAGTTGGCATAGAGGCTTTTTATGATTGCCACTATGCAGCTTGGAATTCCATAAGCCCTCAGTATTTTCCATAAACTGTCCCTATGTATGCTGTCAAAAGCCTTTTCAAAATCAACAAAATTTATGTAAAGCTGTCTTTGCCATTCTGAGCACTGCTCTATAATGTTCCTGAGAGTGAATATATGGTCTACACATCTTCTGTTCTTTCTAAATCCTGCTTGTTCTTTCCTCAGTTTGTAGTCTACGGCCTTTGAAATTCTCTGTATAATTATCCTGCCTAGTATTTTGCTGGGAACTGAGAGAAGAGTGATTCCTCTCCAATTATTGCAGTCTGCAAGATCTCCCTTTTTGGGCAATTTGACAATTATTCCTTTGTTCCACTCTGATGGTGTTGTCCCCGTTTTCCACACTTGTGCAAATAGTGGTTCTAATAGTTCTGCTGCTAGCTCAGGGTCTGTCTTAAATAGCTCTTCATTTAAGTTATCATGGCCCGGAGCTTTACCGTTCTTTAACCCTTTGATTGCTGTGATGATTTCTTCTTTTCGTGGAATGTCTGTATTTACATCTAGATCGTTTTCAGCCTCAGGAACATTCAATTGTGTCTCTGGTATTTCCTTGTTCAGAGTTTCTCTGAAGTGCTCTGCCCATCTTGTTTCCTGTCCCTCTGCTGTCTTGATGAGATTTCCTTTCTTATCTCTTACTAATGTAATATTGTTTGCACCTTGTTTTCCGCTGATGAATTTAGTTATTTTGTATACTGTGCTTTGTTCATTTCTCAGTGCTGCCTCTTCTGCCTGTTTTGCAAGATCGTCTAGGAAATTCCTTTTGTTGGCTCGGGTTTGGCGTTTAACTTCCCTGTCCAGCTGGCTGTACTGTTCGCTATATAGTTGCTTTAACCTGGGGGACTTCGCTTCTGTTTTCTTTCTTTTCATTTCCTTTCTCATCTTTATGGTGTTTAGTGTTTCTGGTGTTATCCAGTCTTGCTTCTTCCTTTCCTGGAATCCTAAGCATGATTTGCTACTGTTACGTGCAGTCTTTGATATCTTACAATATTATACATAGGTAATTTTTTAGTGCTTAAGGGAAAGTCATTATTGAGTTACTTCCCTTGAACTCCGCGGATAAATACATTTTACTGCGATTTATTCGTTGTTTGGGTAATAATAGATTGTTCTTGCTTCAGAATATCTATGGCCTGAATTTATGTGTATTGTTTGTCTGAGTAGGACAAGTCTGTCTTATATCTGTATATCTTTACATATCTAAGTCGAACTATATGTTCTGTTGTCTCTAGAGAGGTCAAAGGCTATTCGGCGGATGTGTGGCTTGAGTGGTGTGATTTGGCTTCGTCCTGATAGGGACTATGTGTGTTTTGCTATGTCGGCTTGATGCCTTGAAAAAGTGATCTCAGTGGTTTTGGGGAAAGTGATAGTCGTCTAGACCTATCGTGTATGCTTTACCCCAGTGTTTATTCATCTTGCCAAGGAATGGCAGTTTCATATTCCCTCTACCAAGGTAATCAAAGATACTCTTATGAACTCTCGATCGAAGCCACCATTGTCGATAATTACGATTTGAATGTTTAAGAGAATATATTTGACTCGATGAAAAACGACTTCGATTCCTAGCAGCACTATATTCTGTAGAATGCAGTCTATTGTTCATGACCAAATCTACAGAGCAACGAAATGTTGTATGAATGACTAACTTTAGAACAGATTCATTATCTGTATTCAAACGTGAGTGACAGTTCACGAGTGGAGCCATCTTGGAACCAAAACATGTAGGACTTTCAAGAAGAGAAAAGGGATGCCCGTATTATCGCTTGATCAGTCCAGAGATCACTGCTACACATGAGAACCCATTGTTAGCGGTTCAATATTATTATATGGAAAAATATGTGCTGAACATTATGTTGAAGAATCGTTGCTAAACGAGATTAGGTTTAGAAGTCATCTGAAATATTGTTTACAAGCTGACGTGCTCAGTCAGTGACGTCAGATGATATATGTATGGGCGATACTGAGTGCTTGGCTATTGACAGTCCATTATACCATTATTCTACATGAGTGCCCATGTAACATTGCAAGACCATTTGTCCACTGTACTATGATGTATTATGGCAACCTGTGATTTGTCACTATCTGTGCTGTCGAGTGTGTACGTCCAATTAAACTTTAGAAAAGGTACACAGTCGTTGGTGTCGATGACTTCCGGTCATACATGAGTGTGAGAAGAGAACATTTGTCAACAACACGAACCCTTATCATCATTCGCACATTATACACTCCATCCATGTCTACACAACACTGCGTAGGTCAAGTTGACATTCCATACACTACAGTGGGGCAGGCAACACCATAGGGATCTTGTCAACTGATGATGATAGACGCCTGTCTTCCCGCCTAGGAGTGTTCTGGTGTACTTTATCAACATATATTATATCCAACTAAATATCCAACTTTATCAACTGGTGGACCAGCTTTCTGGGTTTGACCTCGCAGAAATTCAGAAGTCAACAGATTACCGATACCAGACCGTTTCCTGTGGCTGATACGACACACTTGCAGTATTGGTTTGCTCTTTGTCAACGCTTCGTCACGTGACCGGTCAAGTGAATGCAGTATGTAGGTCAGCGTTGTTGACATTTTTTACATTAGACATTATAGAGTTTCACAGAACAGTTGGATCAATTCTTGTCAGTGTTAACAGAAAGACAGTATTTGTGAACTAAGAAGTCCTGGTTTCATCGATGGATCTTCTTGTTTGCCATATATGAACTTTAATATTTAAGGCCAGAATGTTTAATTGAATAAAGTGGTAGTTTGTTTGTTTTCATGAAAAATAACTTTGCCATTACTGTAAGACTGAGCCTATTTTGCAACACATACTATCATACACATAATTTATATATATTTATGTTTACATGTTATTTGTTTGTATAGTATGTTAGTTTCTATGTCAGCGGGTTGTGTTTAAGGTTGGGCGGCGTCCTCACAACAGAGTATCCCACGTCATAGAGGGTCCGTTGTGGGCGTTTTCTATAAGTGCAATTTTCTTGATTGAAAATTTGCTGCGACAACTGTTGCTTTTGTGTTAGCTGTGAAGTCTGTAATTATTGTTATTTTTGTAATATTTCTTTGTTCTTTAGTTTTGTTTTGATTTGTTTGTAATTTGTTGGTCTAACCTTTTCTATCTTTCAGTTCTATTCATAATTTATATTCATATATTGTGACGTCATTTGTGTTGTTATTCTTTGCAGATTCAGTGATTATCTTCATTGATTTCCCTATTTGATTTATTTTGATTTCTGCAAACGTTCTTGTATTGTCAGTCCTATTTGTACTTTATGTATTCTGTTGGTTGACATATGTTTTATATGGGTATATTTCATAAGACACAATTGCCTGTGCACTGCACTTGGATTATGGTATAGACCAGTACCTGATTATTATTACTATTATACAAGACCTTATTAAAGGCTTGTGACCCACAGATATTGGGATAGTATACTGATTAATCAGGTCATTGAGAACTTGGGGTATTATTATTGATTCAGGTGATTAGTATTATTGTTAGGCATCATGTCTACTCTAGATTATTTCATTACTCAAGGGAAAGCTCTTGATAAGACTGGTCAACAATTAGAACAATGGGCAGTTGCTCAATATGACAAAGCATTAGCTGCAGAAGAGAAAAGATTAGCTGCAGAAGAAAGAAAAGCTATGGCGGAAGAGAAAAGATTAGAAAAAGAAGCTGAGGCTGCTGCTGAACAAAAGAAATTGCAGATGCAGGTAGAGGAAAGGAGATTTGAAGCTGAACAAAAAAAATTGGAAAGAGAAGCTGCGGCTGAACAAAAAAGATTAGACAGTGAAGCTGAACAAAAAAGATTAGACAGTGAAGCTGAACAAAAAAGATTAGACAGGGAAGCTGAACAAAAAAAATTGGAAAGAGAAGCTGCGGCTGAACAAAAAAGATTAGACAGGGAGGCTGAACAAAAAAGATTAGATGCTGAAGAGAAAAAAGCAATAAGAGAACATGAATTTGAGTTGGAGAAATTGAGATTGACAAGTATTAAGGTTCCACCGTTCAATCAGTCCAGTGACGATATTACATTCTGGCTGGATAGATTTGAACGTTCTTGTCGTACACATAATGTGGATAAATCACAATACGCTAATCAATTATCAGAAAACTTGAAAGGTGAATCTTTGACTAGATTATGCCTTGTAGGAGAAGCAGATAAGGATAATTATGATGTCATTAGGGCGGCTTTGATAAAAAAATATCAGCTAAGTGAGGAAGGCTATCGCCTTTTATTTAAGACGATGGTACCTGAGACGGGGGTAGAATTCTCAGAATTCACTGCAAAGGCACGTCTCACAGTTGATCGTTGGATTGAGCTTTCCAAAACGGAAAAAACGTATGAAGGACTTATGGATTTGTTGCTCAGAGATAAGATTATGTCATGTGTGAACAAACCTTTCCTTGAATTTATACATGAGCGTAAACCTAAATCTCTAAAAGAAATGGAAGAATATTGTTCCCAATATGTCACTGCACACCCCGACGTGACTTTTGGCAACACTAAGATTAAGGAGAGTATGCCAGTTGCTTCAGCAACACCATACAATCCCAATTATTCACACAGATTTCAGGGACCTCAAAACAGATTTGAAAAAAAAGGTAACCATAATAGTTATCAAAACCAAGGTAACCAATCATTTCAGGGTTCTTCTTCAAAGAACTGGAGACGACCTGATAGCTCTCGACACAGGGGTGGTCATAATTATAGGAATTTCCGTAGAGGAAGTAATTATAGAAACTATCAGGGTTATCCGTCTTGGAGTCAACAAGATCATAATTACAGAGATACTCATTATAATGAATATGATAATGGTAACCAAGGGTACTATGACTCAAACCCAAATAGGGGTTACAATAGAGGTAACAATAACTACAGAGGTGATAATAACCGAGGTAGATCTCAATACAAAAGACATAAACCACATTTTCAGGCAAACTCTGCACAACAAGAGTCCCATGAAGCCTATAAACAGAGTAAAGATAATAATGATGCTAGTAATATGGCATGTGCCGCTTTTGATTTTGGGAGAGCATCTCAGTGCCCCCAATGCAAAACGTTATTTGAGCCAACCACAGTGACTACTTTAAGCTGTGGCCATCCTCTTCCTGCTCTTCCAGCATCAGTCGCGCATGATGGAAGAGGGTCTCTTGTCTTACATAAGGGTTTAGTGAATAACAATCCAGTCTCTGTGCTATTTGATTCTGGATGCACCACAATTGGTGTTAGGCAGTCACTCGTAGATCCTTCCCGTGCCACTGGACAAGTAGTCAAATGTGTAACATTTGGCGGCACAGTAGAGAAATACTCTACCGCTATCATTAGGATTGCTACTCCTTTCTTTACAGGAGATGTACACGCATGTCTTCTTCCGAATCCGATCGCTGACCTCATCATCGGTCGCATTCATGGAGTCAAGGAATGTACTCCGCAACAAATTTCCACTTGGGAAAGGCAAAACATGCAGATTGCTAACGCTGTAGTCACTAGAGCTCAGGCTCTTAATGTGCCTCAAACTTCATCTACTGAAGATAATGAAGTGCATAACCAAGATAATCCCTTGGTAATTTCTCGTGACTCGTTTATAAAACAGCAAGAAGATGATCCCACTCTGAAGAAATTCTTCATTCTTGCAACTAAAGGTGATCCGAATAAGGACACAAGTCGTAAATCGTGGATTACAAAGAAGAATGGCGTACTTGTACGTATGGTTCAAGACTCCATTACGTCAAGTCATTCTCAAATCCTGGTTCCCAAGAATTTGAGAGTTAAAATTTTGCAGCACGCTCACGACTCTCAGTGTGCTGGACACATGGGTTTTTCCCGTACTAAGTCAAGAGTCCTTGCGGCTTTCTTTTGGCCATTGGTAAACAAGGACATACGGATTTATTGTCAATCTTGTAAAGTATGTCAGGAAGTTAAATCCAAAGGTCCACGGCATGCTGCACCCATTCAGGCGGCGGACATTCCTATTCGGCCGTTTCAAAAAATGGCCATAGACATTATTGGTCCATTTAAGATCAAGTCTGCCAGAGGACATCAGTTTATCTTGACGTGTGTTGATATGTGCACACGTTGGCCAGAGGCTATTCCTCTGAAGAGCATTACTACTGCTGATATTGCAGATGCTCTTTGGCTTATATTTTCTCGTCTGGGGTTCCCCGGAGAGATATTGTCAGACCATGGCACCCAACTAATATCAGATACCATGTCTCAAGTAATGTCTACCCTGCAGATAGATAGATCTTTAAGTAGTATCTACCATCCAATGTCTAATGGTATGGTCGAACGCCTTAATAGAACACTTAAAAACTTACTGGGGAAGATAACTGAGGATCATCCTCAAGACTGGGACAGAGTTTTACCTGCGGCCCTCTTCGCTTACAGAGAGGTACCCAATGAACATACGGGATTTTCTCCCTTTGAACTCGTCTTTGGCGCGCGTCCGCGTGGCCCTATGTCGTTGCTTCACGATCTCATAACATCTGACAATATTGACGATGACACAAAGTCATCCTACGAATATGTCATCGCGTTGAGACAAAAGATTATCGAAGCATGCAAATTAGCAACTTCTTCTTCTGAATTTGCGAAACAGAAGGCAAGGCAATTTGCCAATAAGAAGAGATGCTTACGACAACTTTGTCCTGGTGACAAAGCATTTGTATTACTACCTTGTAGGGAAAACAGATTACTTATTTCTTGGAAAGGTCCGTACGATATAATATCGAAAATTTCCGATGTCGACTATATTGTCGATATTGATGGGAAGCATAAAACCTTCCACATCAATATGCTTACTGAATTCCATGAACGTCCGGATTATTTGCAACCCATTTTCCAAGCAACGGACAATTCTCCAGTACCACATGGTCATTACTCATCACTGTCCGTGATACAGGATGAGGAAACAAGTTTTTCAGATGTAAATCTTCCTCTTCCAATGATCCCACTTCATTCCAGTGAATCATGGAAGAACGTTACTGTCTCTCCTGATTTGTCTCTAGGAGAACAGCGACAAGTTTCAACTATGTTGCAAACATTTCAGGATGTACTCACTGACATCCCTGGACAAACTAATGTCATTCAACATGACATTGTGCTAACTGACCATACTCCTATTAGGGTTAGACCTTATCCTATACCTATACATTTCCAAGCACAGGTCGAGAAAGAGTTGGATGTGATGATAGATTTGAAAATAATCGAACCATCCACCTCTGCGTATTCTTCGCCGATGGTTATTGTGCGTAAAAAAGACAATAACATACGTCTTTGCGTTGACTATCGAAAATTGAATCAAGTAACGAAGTTCGATGCCGAACCTATGCCTTTACTGGAAGAGCTACTTACTCGACTCTCCAAATCTCATTTTTTCACTAAACTTGATTTGTCTAAGGGATATTGGCAAGTTCCTTTATCTGAACGCGCCAAACCTCTCACGGCTTTTTCAACACCTAGAGGTTTGTTCCAATGGAATTTTATGCCTTTCGGTCTTATGAACGCACCAGCTACGTTCGGTCGCATGATGCGCCGAATCCTATCTTATCGGTCAGATGTCATTGCATATCTAGACGACATCTGTCTTTTCAGCGATACTTGGGAAGATCACTATTCAGGGTTAGATGAATTGCTGTCTACTTTGCGTGAGCACAACCTGACAGCGAAACCCTCTAAAGCCTATATTGGTTTTAGCGAAATTTCTTTCCTAGGCCACAGAGTTGGTCATGGTTTCCTAAAGACAGAGGACCATAATACTAGTAAGATACTTAACATCTCAATCCCTAAGACTAAAAAACAGGTGAGAAGTCTGTTAGGTCTTATTCAATTTTATGGCAGATTCATTCAGAATCTATCCTCTATCATGGCACCTCTCTCAACACTTCTAAAGAAAGGTTCGCCTAATGTGGTCCACTGGTCTCAGGAATGCCAATGCTCTCTGGATAAGATTAAAACACTGTTTTCAACACCACCTATTTTAGTGCTACCCACTAAAGATAAGACATTCGTTCTTCGTAGTGACGCTTCATCCACTGGGATTGGAGCGGCACTAATGCAAGAGTACTCTGGAACTCTGCATCCTGTAATGTATATTTCCAGAAAACTTAATGCGGCAGAAAGGAATTATTCGGTTTTAGACCGTGAGCTATTAGCTATGGTTTGGTCGATCCTCAAACTACAGAGATTCCTTCTAGGCGCACATTTCATAGTAGAAACAGACCAAAAAGCTCTTACTGCTATACAGAGTAAGAATTTGAAGAGCTCGAGGTCTACTCGATATGCAATTGCTCTTCAACCTTTTCATTTCTCTGTGCGAGCTATTCGGGGATCAGATAATGTGATGGCAGACATTCTGTCAAGATGCCCACATGATTCCACATAACTATTAGGGCTTAGACTTCTTGATATGTCTAGTTCTATAGTAGTTCCTTTTCTATATCATGATAGATACACATTTGTAATTTAATAATATAATGATTGTATCACTACATAGCGGTTCAGGTATGTTTATTCACCGCTGTGCTTTGATGATTTTTACTTCATAAATCATAAATTTAAGATATCTAATACGTAGTGATGATATGAATTTTTTAGGCATTGTGTAATTGCCAGAATTGTATTATACTTTGATGACACCTTCCTGGAAAAATATACTTGTAGAGAAATAATTTCTCTCAGTTTATGAGACACATTCTCACCAGTCGCTCCATAAGTCGACTTAGCCTCATATTAGGCGTTATAGGTATTCCTGATATTTTCATCTGCGCATTATTCATGCGTTGTGAGCCTATTGTACGTTGCTCCTAGATGTATTTCAAAAAAAAAATGTTCCATTTTTTTTTTCCCGGGAGGTGTGGTAAGACTGTTACGTGCAGTCTTTGATATCTTACAATATTATACATAGGTAATTTTTTAGTGCTTAAGGGAAAGTCATTATTGAGTTACTTCCCTTGAACTCCGCGGATAAATACATTTTACTGCGATTTATTCGTTGTTTGGGTAATAATAGATTGTTCTTGCTTCAGAATATCTATGGCCTGAATTTATGTGTATTGTTTGTCTGAGTAGGACAAGTCTGTCTTATATCTGTATATCTTTACATATCTAAGTCGAACTATATGTTCTGTTGTCTCTAGAGAGGTCAAAGGCTATTCGGCGGATGTGTGGCTTGAGTGGTGTGATTTGGCTTCGTCCTGATAGGGACTATGTGTGTTTTGCTATGTCGGCTTGATGCCTTGAAAAAGTGATCTCAGTGGTTTTGGGGAAAGTGATAGTCGTCTAGACCTATCGTGTATGCTTTACCCCAGTGTTTATTCATCTTGCCAAGGAATGGCAGTTTCATATTCCCTCTACCAAGGTAATCAAAGATACTCTTATGAACTCTCGATCGAAGCCACCATTGTCGATAATTACGATTTGAATGTTTAAGAGAATATATTTGACTCGATGAAAAACGACTTCGATTCCTAGCAGCACTATATTCTGTAGAATGCAGTCTATTGTTCATGACCAAATCTACAGAGCAACGAAATGTTGTATGAATGACTAACTTTAGAACAGATTCATTATCTGTATTCAAACGTGAGTGACAGTTCACGAGTGGAGCCATCTTGGAACCAAAACATGTAGGACTTTCAAGAAGAGAAAAGGGATGCCCGTATTATCGCTTGATCAGTCCAGAGATCACTGCTACACATGAGAACCCATTGTTAGCGGTTCAATATTATTATATGGAAAAATATGTGCTGAACATTATGTTGAAGAATCGTTGCTAAACGAGATTAGGTTTAGAAGTCATCTGAAATATTGTTTACAAGCTGACGTGCTCAGTCAGTGACGTCAGATGATATATGTATGGGCGATACTGAGTGCTTGGCTATTGACAGTCCATTATACCATTATTCTACATGAGTGCCCATGTAACATTGCAAGACCATTTGTCCACTGTACTATGATGTATTATGGCAACCTGTGATTTGTCACTATCTGTGCTGTCGAGTGTGTACGTCCAATTAAACTTTAGAAAAGGTACACAGTCGTTGGTGTCGATGACTTCCGGTCATACATGAGTGTGAGAAGAGAACATTTGTCAACAACACGAACCCTTATCATCATTCGCACATTATACACTCCATCCATGTCTACACAACACTGCGTAGGTCAAGTTGACATTCCATACACTACAGTGGGGCAGGCAACACCATAGGGATCTTGTCAACTGATGATGATAGACGCCTGTCTTCCCGCCTAGGAGTGTTCTGGTGTACTTTATCAACATATATTATATCCAACTAAATATCCAACTTTATCAGCTACTTTCCTTATATACTGTTGAAATGGTGTTGAAATTCTGGTCTATATCATCAGTCAATGTCTTTTCCTGGCTTTTTGGCAAATTGATATCGTTTCTTAATGTCGGCCGCAAAAGCTTTTCTGGTAAGGGGGTCCTTCAATTTGCTGATGTCAAACCTTTTCTGTGTAGTTACAGTTGGTCCAGCCCTTCTTAGTTTCACTTTCAGTTTTGCTACTACTAAATGGTGATCACTTCCCACATCTGCGCCTCTTCTTACCTTCACATCTTGTAATGCATGTCTCCATCTACCGTTAATCATGATGTGGTCTATCTGGTTTCTATCCCGACCATTTGGTGATTCCCATGTTAACTTGTGAATTTCCTTATGTGGGAAAAGTGTTTCTCCAATGACCAGGTTGTTAATGCTACAGAAACTTATTAGCTTATCCCCATTTTCGTTTGCTGTTCCGCTGCCGCATTTCCCCATTGTTCTTTCATTGTATGTATTGTGTGTACCAACTTTCGCATTGAGGTCTCCCATTACTATAACAAGATCATATCTAGGTGTGTCTTCCATTTCTTTCTGCAGTTGTTGATAGAATTCATCCTTGACCTCCTCATCGCTATCATTCGTTGGTGCGTAGCATTGTATTATTGTAGTGTTGGTGAATCTCCCTCTCAATCTCAATCGTATCAGTCAGTTGTTGATGGGTTTCCATTCCAGTAATGTCCTTTCTATCCCTTTCTGTAGAATAATGGCTACGCCTTCACTGTGCTGTCCATCCTCTCTTCCAGAGTAAAGTACTGTTTCTCCTGTTGCTGTTTTAACTTTTCCTGCCCCTGTCCATCTGCTCTCACTTATCCCCAGGATGTGTAACCTATAGTTTCTCATTTCTGCCGTGACCTGTCTTAGTTTACCTGTCTCGTACATTGTCCTGAAATTCCAAAATCCTATTCTTGTATCCTGTTTTGCGGTCAGGACATCCGTTTTCATGTCAGTGACTTCCTTTCGGCTTTCACCACTGACAGTCATACGAGCCACAGACTCCGAATGTCCATCCCGCAGCAAAGTTTGTTCATTTGATGTTGTTTCCGTAACTTCATTATTTTTTTTACATAGACAGGGGTGTCAGCCCTATGCTAAAACCCCCAACCTGGAGGACCAGGGTACCAGCTTTTGTCTGACCCCTACCCACACAGACCAGTCCAGCTTGGTTGAACCTACCAGGAGTAAAACTCCCACTGGCATAGCTCTGGGGATTGTCAGGGTACGCAAGCTGCCATACCGCTACAAGGTATAGGTACCATTGATGGCAGGTGCGCACGAGTGGTTAAACGTATATGTTACATGTATGGAGAGTAGGATTGTCTTATAATAAATTACAGTCGTAAAGATAGGCTGGACTAGAGTATCTTCTCAATCCAGAGATAGATTCTACCCTTAAACTATTCACTCGTTAAACCTATTTCCGATACCCTTAACCTCACTTATTAACCACTATCACCTCTGCTCAGATGGCACCATAAATATCTTCTGACCAATCTTTAAAAATTGACGTCATAAGCCTATAACTTATACTTATTCTCTTTTGTCTAATGTACTCCTGTCTGTTCAATAAGTGCCTGCTCATTACCTATATTTTATTTATTTACTTACTAGCAATAACCCGTCAAACTTTACGGGTTTTTAATTATAATTTGTTGTTTCCGTTCCCGGATGAGCGGATGGAAGTACATTCTTAGAGCGTTTTTGGTTTCTTTCCATTATACAGTGTAATCAAACTGTTCATGAACACCGTCATTTGAACGCTTTTCTTTGTTGATTGTAACTATTTTCGGGAGAGTATATATAATGGAGGCAATACATTGCTGCTTCTTCTATATAAATATAAGCCTGGTCGCTGCGATTGACGCTACCGTCTTTTCCTGTTAGTAGCTGCAGATTGGGCAGCCATCTTATCATCTTGATCATTATGTGTCAAACCGTTCAAATACAATTTTCTTTGGTATGTTATTGGCTCATGCACACCAATTTTTACGCACTTTTTCTTTGTCGAGCGCTACTAATTTCGTGAAAGAATTAGAAAAAGTAAAAAGAAATAAAACCAAAGTATTTGTTTTATATAACACCCACGCCGCGCAAGTTGCACACCGTGCGTTGCGCACTTTTTTTTCTGGCGCGAGTTACTATTTTGAGTGAGACCGACCGACGTAACATACATCGGTAATTATGTTAGTGTAGATTTATTTATCTGATAAGAGAAAGAAAGAAAAGTGCGTGCGTATGACATGAGGTGTGGATGGGGCTGTTAACCGGATAGTGTGAATATTTTTACTGATACCGCTAATGCAAGAGCACACGAATATTGTAATGCATGCTTGCTGCAAGTGATTGTTTCTTGCTCGATGGGGAACAAAAAGGGAATTGATTATAAAAATGAATAGTTCTACATGGACTTGATGGGTGGTGATTATTAATGAATAAAGGATTACAATAATTTTCTGTAAAGAGAAAAAAAACTCTTTACTTTCATAACTTTACTTACCTACTTAGTCGTTCCTTTACTTTCATAACAGATGAGTTTAACTATGACACTGATATGACTATACTATGACTGCTGAACATCTGCTTCAAAGATGCCCATCACAAGAGCAACAGAGAAAGCAAATACGGCAGTCACCAGTACCATTCCTGGAAAAGCTCCTGGAGATACAAATAGCCTCAAGCTGCCACTGATTTCTTTGAAAATTCAAGTAATTGTCTGAGAGTGCGAACAAGAAAGAAGAAAAAGCAGAAGAAGAAGCAGAAGAAGGAGAGGAAGAAAAATAAGAAGAGGAAGAAGATGAAAAAGACGAGCAAAAAGATGAAAAAAAAATAAGAAGAGTACGTAGAAGATAAGAAGAAGAAGAATAAAAAGAAGAATAAAAAGAAGAATAAAAAGAAGAAGAAGAAGAGTTTCAAGCTGGCAGAACAGATAAAACAGCGAGTGACAAGCCAGTTTAGTAATTGCGAACAATGTGGAATAAGTTCAATTTTCAGTCACTCGAAAGTAGAACGAGCGTGAAGAAGATAAAAAAAGTTGAAACACTTGTCTGAATGGGAGACCATCTGATGAACAGAATAACCTCCTGTTGTGATGCTCTTTATTTAAATTGATATAAATAAACGGTAACGGTAGTTCCCATATACCTAACTTTTATGAGAATGGAGTGGCCGGTGTCACAGATGGAAATAGTGCACCAGTGATCATCCACTTTTGCCCCTCCCCATCTAGTTATTTTTTGCTACAGGAACGAAGGATTCACTAGTGCAATTAACACGTGAGCCGTCTGGCAATTAAGCACGGTGCAACAGAGAGAGCGTGGAGCATGGCGTAATAGATTCTTTGATCAGGGGTGATGTTAAGTCTGAGACGGACTTCGGATTGTAAAACTTTCAGGGGAATTAATTGCGTAGCTGATATTCGACAAGGCGGAGATGATGAAAGTCAAGTCAGAGAGGTTGTCGGCGGCAGAGGTGGTAAAATTACCTTTGATTCAAGAATCGAACGGCAAATGGGCTAGGGTCTGGCAGTAGGTGTGACTTTCGCATTATAGAGCGATAGAACGGAATTTACAGATATATACCATGTCTCTCCGATAGCCATGATCAGTTGTTCAGAAATCTATCTGAAATTCACTAGCTCGATATTTTAGATTTCTCGTACAGAGTGAAAATTATTAGATTTTCGTGGAGTGTTTCATTTTTCTGACTGCGGTAATTTATATACTAGCCTTTAAGTGATTTAGTGTGTTTAAAGTTTCCATCATATTTCACTGAGATTTTCTGTGCTAATTACATAACTTAAAGCTAAATCTTTTTCAGCCGTAAAGTGAATTTAATTACTCGCTATTTCCCAGTAAGAGATGTTTTAAATTGACTAGTACATACATTAAATAACTGTCTACTGACGGTATATATTATTTACTTCTATCCATTTTATGTAATTTTTTTAAAATGACTAGTGTTCATATCACGCGTTAAAAACGATAGGATAAGCTAGACACGTGTGTTTTAAATCTAATTTATAACGGAGTGGTGAAGAGGTCCTATTTTAACACGTGTTAGATATGATATTGATAATTTGGTTAAATGTTTATATTTTCTTTCCTAAAATCTAGGCTGATCAACCTGAGTACTAGCGGTTTTTTTTATGGCCATATGAACTTATGATCATACGAACTTATAATATTATAAGCATCCAGGGATATTTAATATTGATGAGCTTCTTGCTGTGACCTGTGTGGTCCAATTTTTCTCATTTTCATGAGAGAAACCAGAATAGAACCATTAAATTATAATATTAACTGGACCAGAACTATTACCAGATTTACTTATATCAATCTCATCAGCCAGCTGTGGCGAAATATATTGTCAGCAACATTTGTGTAACTTAACCTAGCGTCTCAGCCACCTGAGGCTAAACAACATAGGAAATATATATATGTTCTATTCATCCTACGTCGGCGATCACCACGCATGAACCTTACTCCAACCAACTGAAGGCATAGATAACTTATTGTATCCAGGACAAATTAAATCACCGACTCTAGCGACTCCCGTGAAATTTGCAGTCAGCAACTACGGCGAGTCTGGGGCTGGATTTGGCAAAACTTAAATTTGACACTAAATAGTCTTATTACTTATTAGTGTATTTCCTTGGAATGCCTGCGACAACTACTGGGGTAAGCAAAAGTCTGAAAGTGGCCACTGAATGGGTGTGAATTGAATGAACGGAGAAAGAAACTTATGTCTTTTGTTAACATCATATACTTAGGTGGTTTCTTCTTTTTTTTATCTCACTAATCTGAGTAGTCACGGGATAGATTACATTAGGAACCTATTCTTTTCCCATACTGACTATTTCATAACTTATTGTTAACTTTTGATCTTTTGGGTTAATTAACCTCTGTTGGGATCGTCTTTTCTTTTCCTTTACCAGAGGGGGAGAACCTATTTGATTAATTTCTTCTTTTGCAATTTTGTCTGTAAACCATGATCTAGTAATGTATATGCTTATTGTTGTGATCTTCTATTGATAATAAACTTTATTAAACCTTTAGTTATCGTGTCGGTCAACCCCTATCCATTATATGTTATTCATAGTTTGTTTTCACGTTCGTGCGTATTTGTCACAGAATTGTGTGCATTTGAGTGTAGTGTAACTTGTATTTTCGTACAAGGAGAGAAAGTGCGTCTGATTTAAATATCGTCGTCCAGATAGGCTGGATTAGATAAATTATTCTATCCAGAGACTGTCCTTTCTCTTACACGATCACCTCGTGATAAAACTATTTCTTACCCCTTACTTTCACATTGTCATCACTATCACCTCTGCTCAGACAGGACTATAAACATCTATTACCTATCTGATAAAATCTACGACATAATGGTCGCTCGTCGCGGGACTGAACTCTAAGTCTGAGTCTAGATAAAGTCTAAAGTCTGATATTGAATCTGAATTTTCATCTAGAGAGAGAATGTGTGAGTTTGTCTTGTGAAGTTAGGGAATAAAAATTAATTATCCCCTAGACAACGATCTTAGTTACCGGGTGTTTGACACACACATATAGGACTGTTTTTCTTTCTACAGCATCATAGAGTTACATTGCAATTTGTTCTGATAGTAATCTTTGTCAGATATATGAGATATATGGTTTTTTGTTCAAGGCCGCTAGTACGCGCGATTGTTTAACAATCACTGTTTTTTTTTTTTTAGAAGCAGCAGAGATTGCGCAAAGCTAAGGACTGATTTCTGACTTTACGTCTAGTTAATAACGGCCCTTACTCTTAACTGACTTCCAGAGTGGGCGAGTTTTGGTGGATTTATAATATAAGGGAAATTTTTTTTCTCCTGCATTTTATAATTAATAAATTGTTTAAATCCACCGCTAGTAATAGTAGTTTTTCCAGTATTGCTTGATCTACCATTTATTTGGCTTAGTCGCCTGTATTAGGAGCCGTGTGCCAGGTAATGACAGCGATAGATTAGATAACTGATAACGGGACAGGAGGTATCTCAGTGAAATAATAAATATTTTTGATTGCTTTTTTTTCTCGTAAAGTTGGTTAAGGATAGAGTTTTTCTCTCCTTCTTTTCTTCTTCCTTTCTCGGGTTAAAGGCATTTAGTTATTAACCATGGCTGAGAGAGCTAAACTTAGAGCCATGCTAAGAGAAGAAGCAAAGAAGACAGGATTGCAAGGAGAAGTGACCGCGTTTGTCAATGCAGAACTTGACCGATATGACGCGGAGAAGGAAGTAGCAGAAGCTAGGGAGAAGGAAGATAGAGCGGAGAAGAAGGAAGCACAAGATAGAGCAGAGAAGAAGGAAGCACAAGATAGAGCGGAGAGGAAAAAAGCGGAAGATCGTCAATTGGAACAGAGAAAAATTGAGGCGGAAATGGAAGCTTGCAGGGCAAAACACGAAGAAAGGGAGAAGGAGAGACAGCATAAACTGGCGCTTAAAGCCCTACAGGTCCAACGTTGCGGTGCTATGTCTTCCTCTAGCAATGGATCATATGCCTTTCGACAATACAGTCAAAAGATAATCCTGTGTCAAAAAGACAAGATGTTGAAGTCCTGTTCAAAATAACAGTTCCTCGCGTTGAGGGCCTCTCACCCTCAGGTTGAGAATCACTGACACTAAATCTCCGTTGCGAGTCTGTTAACAAGCAACCGAATCTATTCGTCCCGGTGTGCTTGCTCTGATCAGATGTCCCTTGTGCAGGGGTCTTTCCCTTGTCTTGACCTTTCTGGTGGCTGTGCCATGAAGGCCGGTCGGGCTGATCAGAATTCTTGTTGGTGGGGTATCTGTTTTTAAAGAATTTTGATTTTTCCTGGGGAGGGTTCTGAGGTAAAGTTTCTCGTTGATTATGGTGCGGGGAAGAATGGGAAGACGGCTCTGGATTATTTTTCCGAAAATGCTCATCTGTCGGCTTGCGTTTTGTGCTGGGAAGCTCGGCCAAAGCATTCACGTAACGTTCAGACTTACTTACTTACTTACTCCAACTTTACTGCGCCCTGTTCAGCCAGAAATCTACGGGTTTCGTTTGACAAAGTGGATTTTATTTGTTCTGTAAGAACAAATTCCAGAAGTCCTTCAAACGTCACCTCAGTCACAGGTAACTGATCAATCCAGTACCCAATCTCCTCAACTCGTAGCTATGTCTTTCGCCCTGGAATCCTTCAAAGCTTTCGCAGGCTTTAAAAGATAGTGCTTATGACGTCTACGTAAAACTGGGAAGCAGCCATCAAGACAACTACGACATGCTAAAGAAGGCTTTACTGGAGCGTTTCGAAATGAACGCTTGCAAATGTTTGCACCTGTTTAGAAACAGCAGAAAGGAAGGCATGGAGACATTTCATCAGTTCTCTTCACGCTTGACAGGATATTTGACAAAGTGCATGGAACTTTCCGAGCTCCCTCTCACTTTTGAAGGACTTCTGGAATTTGTTCTTACATAACAAATAAAATCCACTTTGTCAAACGAAACCCGTAGATTTCTGGCTGAACAGGGCGCAGTAAAGTTGGAGTAAGTAAGTAAGTAAGTCTGAACGTTACGTGAATGCTTTGGCCGAGCTTCCCAGCACAAAACGCAAGCCGACAGATGAGCATTTTCGGAAAAATAATCCAGAGCCGTCTTCCCATTCTTCCCAGCACCATAATCAACGAGAAACTTTACCTCAGAACCCTCCCCAGGAAAAATCGAAATTCTTTAAAAACAGATACCCCACCAACAAGAATCTGATCAGCCCGACCGGCCTACATGGCACAGCCACCAGAAAGGTCAAGACAAGGGAAAGACCCCTGTACAAGGGACATCTGAGCAGAGCAAGCACACCGGGACGAATAGATTCGGTTGCTTGTTAACAGACTCGCAACGGAGATTTAGTGTCAGTGATTCTCAACCTGAGGGTGAGAGGCCCTCAACGCGAGGAACTGTTATTTTGAACGGGACTTCAACATCTTGTCTTTTTGACACAGGATTATCTTTTGACTGTATTGTCGAAAAGCATTTGGTCAAACCTGGTCAAGAGACAGAAGACACCGTCAAATTATGTGGAGTTTTCAAGAGTGATGCACACATGACGCTTCCCATCGCATTGGTGGAGATACACTCTGATTTTGTCAGAGGTGTTACCAAAGTGGCTATTATGGATGATCCTATCTACCCAGTAATACTTGAATGTAGATATGTGTTTGTTGGGAGACCGAAAGAGCCGATTGTGATAGCAGTAACCACAAGAGGGCAAACCAAGAAGGAACGGGAGCCTGCGCCAAATTTGTTACCTAAGGAACTTAAAGAGGCGCAACAAAAGGACCCTACCTTGGAACCTTGCTTTAGGAAACTGCCCATGGCCAAGGACCCCAGACACAAAGGAGACATCTTTTCTAAGGATGGCGCACTATATCGTAGAACGGGCAACCCTGATGAAGGGCATAATCAGCTCCTTGTACCGACACAGTACAGAGACCAAATCTTAGAAATGGGACACTCTCTTTCCTTTAGCGGACATATGGGACAAAACGCCACTAATCAGCAAATATCGACTCACTATTGATGGCCAGGAATAAACTCTGATATTATCAGGTACGTGAAATCCTGCACCCAGTGCCAACGTGTGGCACCCAAGCATTGGACACCCCCAGTTCCCATGGGTGAAATGCCAATAGTGGGAACACCATTTGAACGGGTTGCTGTCGACATTGTTGGACCCCTAGAAAGGACCAAAGGAGGAACAGGTTTATCCTGACTTTACTCGACACATGCACTATGTGGGCTGAAGCTATACCGCTAACATGCACGGATTCCAAGCATGTCGCAGAAGCCCTAGTGCAAATTTTCAAGCTGTTGGGATTTCCTCAACAAGTTTTGAAGGATAACGGTTCCCAATACCGTAGCCTGTTAATGGAGGAGATCAATAAGTTCTTGAGGAACCAGCACATCTACACAAGCCCTTATAATCCGGCCGGAAGTGGGTTAGTAGAACGTGTTAACGGAAGCGTCACCATGATGTTACGTAAGCCGGAACAGGAGAAACCTGAAGATTGGGACCTTTTCATTCCTGCAGCCTTATTCGCCTACAGGGAAGTTCCCCAGGTCTCTACAGGTTTACCACCAGCTACTCTTTTATTTGGCAGACCTATTAAGGGGCAACTAGAAGCCTTACTCCGGTCATTGACAGACCAGAAGGCCGACGAGACAGTCGTCTCAACCAGCAAGTATGTATCGGAACTTAAGGAAAGGTTACAACTAGGATGGGATCTAGCTACAATCAACCATAAGAAAGCACGCGCAAAGCACGCTAAACGGTACAATAAAGCGGCTAAAGAGAGAGAACTCCAACCAGGGGAGAAGGTTTTGTTGCTACTTCCAACCGGAAGCAACAAACTGCGTATCGGATGGCAAGGACCGTTTACCGTCCTTAAAAAGATCTCAAGAACGAACTACAAGATCTCTATTAAAGGAAAGGAGAAGGTCTACCAAGTAAATCTGCAAAAGAAATACTTGGAAAGACTTGTGCCGTCCTCCGATCATCTCCTGGCGGTCGCCATAGCAACAGAAGATGAGGAAGATGACGATAGTTGCATGGAATATCCATTGCAACAAACGGAATCTTTCCAAGATGTGAAATTCGGTGACAATCTCTCTGAAACACAACCGACTAGAGCAGTGAGGAAGAAAGGGAAAGTGAAGATAGCAATCACTCGCAAGATGCGGATAACAGCAGCGCTAGGGTTTCATGTCTAAAAGCCCGGACGAAATGTCACAGATGGAAATAGTGCAGCAGTGATCATCCACTTTTGCCCCTCCCCATCTAGTTTATTTTTTGCTACAGGAACGCCGGATTCACTAGTGCAATTAACACGTGAGCCGTTTGGCAATTAAGCACGGTGTAACATTGAGAGCGCGGAGCATGGCGTAATAGATTCTTTGATCAGGGGTGATGTTAAGTCTGAGACGGACCTTGGACTGTAAATCTTTCAGGGGAATTAATTGCGTAGCTGATATTCGGCAAGGCGGAGATGATGAAAGTCAAGTCAGAGAGGTTGTCGGCGGCAGAGGTGTAAAATTACCTTCGATTCAAAAATCGAACGGCAAATGGGCTAGGGTCTGGCAGTAGGTGTGACTTTCGCATTAAAGAGCGATAGAACGGAATTTACGGATATGTACCATGTCTCTCCGATAGCCATGATCAGTTGTTCACAAATGTATCTGAAATTCACTAGCTCGATATTTTAGATTTCTCGTACAGAGTGAAAATTATTAGATTTTTGTGAAGTGTTTCATTTTTCTGATTGCGGTAATTTATATAGTAGCCTTTAAGTGATTTAGTGTGTTTAAAGTTTCTATTATATTTCACTGAGATTTTCTGTACTAATTAAATAACTTATAGATAAATCTTTTTTAGCAGTAAAATGAATTTAATTACTCGCTATTTTCCAGTAAGAGATGTTTTAAATTGACTAGTACATACATTAAATAACTGTCTCCTGACGGTATATATTATTTACTTCTATCCATTTTATGTAATTTTTTAAATGACTAGTGTTCATATCACGCGTTAAAAACGATAGGATAAGCTAGACACGTGTGTATTAAATCTAATTTATAACGGAGTGGTGATGAGGTCCTATTTTAACACGTGTTAGATATGATATTGATAATTTGGTTAAATGTTTATAATTTCTTTCCTAAAATCTAGGCTGATCAACCTGAGTACTAGCGGTTTTTTTATGGCCATATGAACTTATGATCATACGAACTTATAATATTATAAGCATTCAGGGATATTTAAAATTGATGAGCTTCTTGCTGTGATCTGTGTGGTCCAATTTTCCTCATTTTCATGAGAGAAACCAGAATAGAACCATTAAATTATAATGTTAACTGGACCAGAACTATTACCAGATTTACTTATATCAATCTCATCAGCCAGCTGTGGCGAAATATATTGTCAGCAACATTTGTGTAACTTAACCTAGCGTCTCAGCCACCTGAGGCTAAACAACATAGGAAATATATATGTTCTGTTCATCCTACGTCGGCGATCACCACGCATGAACCTTACTCCAACCAACTGAAGGCATAGATAACTTATTGTATCCAGGACAAATTAAATCACCGACTCTAGCGACTCCCGTGAAATTTGCAGTCAGCAACTACGGCGAGTCTGGGGCTAGATTTGGCAAAACTTAAATTTGACACTAAATAGTCTTATTACTTATTAGTGTATTTCCTTGGAATGCTTGCGACAACTACTGGGGTAAGCAAAAGTCTGAAAGTGGCCACTGAATGGGTGTGAATTGAATGAACGGAGAAAGAAACTTATGTCTTTTGTTAACATCATATACTTAGGTGGTTTCTTCTTTCTTTTTTTTTATCTCACTAATCTGAGTAGTCACGGGATAGATTACATTAGGAACCTATTCTTTTCCCCTACTGACTATTTCATAACTTAGTGTTAACATTTGATCTTTTGGGTTAATTAACCTCTGTTGGGATCCTTTTTTTTCTTTTCCTTTACCAGAGGGGGAGAACCTATTTGATTAATTTCTTCTTTTGCAATTTTGTCTGTAAACCATGATCTAGTGATGTATATGCTTATTGTTGTGATCTTCTATTGATAATAAACTTTATTAAACCTTTAGTTATCGTGTCGGTCAACCCCTATCCATTATATGTTATTCATAGTTTGTTTTCACATTCGAGCGCATTTGTCACAGAATGGTGTGCATTTGAGTGTAGTGTAACTTGTATTTCGTACAAGGAGAGAAAGTGCGTCTGATTTAAATATCGTCGTCCAGATAGGCTGGATTAGATAAATTATTCTATCCAGAGACTGTCCTTTCTCTTACACGATCACCTCGTGATAAAACTACTTCTTACCCCTTACTTTCACATTGTCATCACTATCACCTCTGCTCAGACAGGACTATAAACATCTATTACCTATGTGATAAAATTTACGTCAGCCAGTTTGCTTCCTCGCAGCCTTTGCCTTCCCTAACTCAGTAGCAGAGTCAGATACCGATAAACAATTTGGTAAACTGGAGCTTGATGTTATCAGATTTTGAACCCAGAACACGGCAAACTTGCCGCGAGAGGAAAACGTTTTAATTACTATGCCTACAGCATTTCCTATAATTATCATCTGGTAATGTGCATAATATTACCATAATTAATGAATAACGTAAAAAAATTACTGATGTACATTATGTTACTTAAAAACTGCGTGTAAAGTTTACTTAAAAACAATACTGAAAGTGCAGACTTTGAGACAGTTTCTTCGGTCGACATTACTTAAGACAATGACAAATATTGCTAAATACAAATAATGCATACGACGATGGCAAATGTGACTTGACGTTCTTAAGAAAAATGAAGACATCAGCATCGATAGATATAATACTACAATTATTGTAGAAAAGCAGAAAATACATGAACACTGGACTCATCATCTCATCTCAACCCGTAACCCGTCATGGGTCGTAGGGGTGCCATTGTGGAAGCATCAACAGACAGGGTCCTCCACTGCTCTCTATCACTGGACTAGCTAACTACAAAAACTTGTTATCACGAGTAGATATCAGCGCTCATACAACACACAATAAACTGAAACAATTTTTAAAATTGACATCGCATTTTTTAAAAATTGACACGGTAACTGGAACTGAAAGATTTACCTTGACGTTAGAATTAAGATGGACTAGGTGGCGCGTCCGATTATGATACCTGGAAGATACTATAATAAGCCGCGAGTTCGAGGGCGTCTACTCACGACTTGCGAAATTAACCACGTCCAATAAAATAGAATAGCTTTCTTTCTTTCTTAATCGGAACCTCTTCTACCCCTTAAACAGAGTGTAGAGGTAACCCAAAGAGCACAAGGCTCCCGGGCAAAACATGCATTCAAAGTGTTTGACAAACAGGTGATTAGCCCATTGTGCAAATAGAATAGCACTAAGATAAAATAAACATTCATATTAAAATACGGATGTTATTTTCTTGGGAATACACAAAAACAGGATTAACTTATATATTTTTATACTTAGAACCGAAATCGGGATTAACCGATAAACAGCAATATATACTGTTCAAAAAAAGAAACGCAACTTTTTTGGTGTTACTTTTATACAAGATATTCGCTGATTGGACATCAGTCAACCTATCGACTGTGTCCACCTGGTCATTAACTTCTCCTGGTTACCTGAATTGTACTCACCTCATGATTCGTGAGGTCATAAAACAGGTCAAGGTCAAAACAACATTTTTGACAATAACTCGTGACAGGTTCATGAGAATCCCGTGAAACGTACTGAACACAAAACTCTCTGACCATATTATTGAATGCCTATAAAAGACTGAGGCTCCTCAAATAAATTCAGTTGAAAATTCAATGCGCAAGTATGGCTCATCTCACTACAGAACAACGACTCATCGTCATTGGACGTTTACAGACTGGACAGTCACAAAGTGTAGTGGCCAGACAATTTAATGTTGTTAGAAGCACCATTAGTCTCCTTTGGGGCGATTTCAAGAAACTTGCTCAGTGGCAGACCGGCCGCGCAGTGGAAGACCCAGAGTCACAACTCCTGCCGAAGACCGCTTCATACGGCTGCGTCACCTCAGGAATCGACTTGCATCTGCGTCCTCCATAGTCCAGTCAATGTCAGCAGCTCGTCGAATTTCAGATCAAACGGTCAGGAACCGGCTGCACGACTCTGGTCTTTGGGCTAGAAGACCCTACAGAGGTCCTGTTCTTACGGACCGGCATCGCCAGAACCGACTGCAGTGGGCGAACGAGCATCGTCAATGGACCGTTGGGAATGACTGGAGACGGGTTTGGTTTAGTGATGAATCATTTTTTGTGCTCCAGCGACACGATAGACGGAGAAGAGTTTACCGCAGAGTACATGAGCACTACGCCCAGAACAGCGTTGATGAGGCTCCTCCACATGATGGTGGAGGTGTACTGATGTGTGGGGCGATCAACTTCATGGGAAGAAGTGACCTGGTGCAAATTGAAGGACGCCTGAATGCCCAACGATATGTCGCTGAATTTCTTCGTCCTCACGTCCTTCCACTTCTGGCTGCTGTGGCAGGTAAAGGGAACGAATAAGGAGAATTATAAATAGGAAGGTTCAGACATAGAGTACAAAAAGGGGATGCGCGAACAATAATGCGCATGAAAGGGGTGAACGATAATCAGTGAGGCACGCTTTCTCAGCGGCAGTCCAGAGGCGTGAGTTAGAGAGTGCAGATCGCACGTACGCTAGTAGCCATGTTGAAGGCAGTACTCAAGTAGTTTAGGTGATGAATATTTCACGGACAAGGAGACGAGTAATGATTAACCCGAAATATTGAATAGTGAGAATTCTTGTCTAGAAGGAGAAACGGTGTGAGTTAGATTTTATTCAGAAAGGGAAAAGGTACGTAGAGTGAATTCTAATAAATATACATACAGTAGTCCTATTCTTCAGTGATGAAAGGGAAAGTAACAACCCCGGAGAGGTCCGGTTCCATCAATAGATAACCTGAACACTGAGATGATATATAACAATAATCTAAGAAACTGTTAGGAAGAAAGAACAGAAATAGAGACTATGGCACCTGAGTGATCATCTATGGTTAAAGATCAGAAGGTGTAGATTCGATACTGAACGAGAGAGAGAGTGAGGGAAGGAAGAAATATTGAGAAAGAACTTACACATTGTATATTCTATGATGGACCACGATTTTGGAGGTCAAGGCAGACCGCAATGGCCCACTCACGTATAAATAAACAGTATTGCAATATTTATGGCGTTATCTCATCGCTTGCTGTGTGTGTGACTGTTATAATTATGCAGCATGTCAATGCTAACTAAAGAGGTAAAAGGACCTGGGCAGGCAGGCGGCCACACAGAAGAACATTGATACAACGACCACGAACGCTGCCACACTGCACGAGGGTCGATTTTTCAGCAGGATAACGCTCGACCTCATGTGGCACAACTCACCACCCAGTTCCTCGCTGACAACAACGTCCAGATCATTCCGTGGCCAGCCATGTCATCAGACATGAACCCCATAGAACACTTATGGGATGAACTCAACAGACGACTCCGTCAGCGAGACGTGGCTCCAGCCAATCTCCGACAGTTGTCTCTTGCACTGCGGGAAGAGTGGGCAGCCATCCCACAACAACAGATCCAACGGCTAATCGGATCCATGTCAAGGAGATGTCGTTCTCTGATAGAGGCCAGAGGAGGCCATACACCTTACTGAAATGGAGGCCTCAGTCGCAAAGAATAAAAGTCCAAACCAAATTTAATGAACATTATTTCACTGTTAAAGTCTGAAAGTGTCTTCATGCCAAGATTGAAACATTAATTCCGTAAAATAAAATTTTGGTACAAGTTTGAAATTTGGTGTCCATTACCACTGCAATAATTCTGCGTTTCTTTTTTTTTTTTTGAACAGTATAAGTACCTGTTGCCGGGGTGGGGGATTTCTGGTTAGTTCTGGTTTACAGAGAGTGAGATGACTGGCCGAATCTGCCAGAGTTGGATATTTCTCTCTTATTCTTAGGGAAATACAGGGTTCTTGATTTATCCTCTGGAGTTGTTAGGGTTAGAGCCAATTTTAGGATCGTGATCATATAGCATACTAGTATAGTTCCTTCCATATGTTTCTTATATAAAGCAAAGCAAGTTTATAACATCTTGGATCAAATTTTCTGAATGAACTTTATTTATAAGATTCCTTTCAATAGGACATGGTATTTACAAATCATGGTTTCTCATAATTCCACCTTTTTGCATCCAAATCGAACAGTGTATGAGACTATCATCATGTATTCCACACTGATCTAGCTCCTTCTTAACTGTTCCTTCAAAAAATGGTGTACAATTCAATACATGCAATTTCTTTTGCTGTATTCATTTAACCTTACATCAAAAGCTTCATTTTTGTGAAGTGCAAGTGTTTCAGTAAAACAGGTTCAAATCCTCTTGAGGCTTAAATCAAATGCTTATGTTCAATCTTTCTTCTTCACAATTCTATCTCGCATAGACATAGTAACATCATAGGGAAATCGTATAATAATAATAAATTCTTTAAGCACCAAACACGGCGCATAAGGCAGAAACCAGTGCTCTCCAGGTTGTTCGTTGTGACGCCACTCCTCTTAGCTCTTGCACATTATTTAATCCCAACGTTCTTCCTTCTCTTATTATTGTTCTTCTGAGTGTTTCTTTTGGTCTTCCTTTTTTCCTCTTACCCTCAGGAACCCAAGTGAGCGCCTGTAGTGGTATTCTGTTGTTTTGCATTCGTAGGACATGACCGATATATGACCATCGTCTTTTCCTTATATAGTCGGAGACATATTTCTGCCTAGAGTCTTCTCTTATTTGTCGATTAGTCTTGAATTCTTTCCAACTGATGTTCATGAGTTTTCTAAGACATTTGTTCTCGAATGTATTCAGCTTGTTCTCCAATGATTTTGTTATTTTCCAACTCTCGCAGCCGTATGTTAACACTGAGATAACATTTGAATTAAACAGACGAAGCTTGGTATGTAAGGTTGACAGTTCGGCGTGGGCCTATGGGAAGGTTTTTTAAGCGGGAGTGAGATATACTTCCGGGAAGCCGGGAGGTCCTGTTTTTCTGAAGGGACCAAGAGTCCATTGTTTTTCGGGGAGAATCTTCGAAGTAACTGCTATGGCAGTTTTCCCCAGTGAATCTCTGTGCGTCGGGATGACGACAGAATTCCTTGTGTAGTTCTGAGGATTCATTTACCAGGTAATACCGACCTTTATGCATTATTACGCTTTTCGGTGGCAGAACATGTAAAGGATTACCTAGGGTGAACAGCAGTTCACGGATCCGCCATTTCAGAACTTATATATTTGTGCTCGAGGTAGCCATCCAAGACTGTTAGTCTTATATTGTCCAGAAATCCAGTGACGAAGATATATTGTGGGAGCCGCAGATTGGCGGAACTTCTATCTACAATAAGTATTACTGCAGGGTTGATGATAACCTATTTAACAGAAGTACACGGCCGACGTTAGGACGAGGCCTGTGCTTCCGGCTATTATACTACAGCCTGATATGTGCAATTGGCGGGAGTGCCAAGTTGCACCTGTGTGTCAAGGTAACTAAGGCATCTGACGCGTTTAGTCAGAGACGCCAAGGGCGACGCTACGAACTGTCATTATTGAAGAACTTTGCTATTGACCATGCACGTCTATTCTGATGTTTACCTTTTTGAATGCCAAATGTATACCTATCGATGTCAGGTCAGCATGACCTTGTTACACTGACTGTTCCTGTTGATATTATGTGTGTTCCCGTCAATAAATGTCTTGAAACATGCCTGCAGTGTCAAAGCATCCTTGATTACTGCATGTGAGAGTATGGGTTGCAGGATCTACATCTATACGAGCCTAAACACATTCGCGTCTTCATTCGCACCCACACTCAATTCATCATACGCTCGCACTACACATCTAACAACATGTATACTGTCTTGGGCCAGTGATCACATCAACAAGAAAAAAAAGACAGTTACATTTCTGGTGGACCAGTTACGTGGGCTCTTATGATACATTTCTTGTCGCCAATGTGGCCTAGAAACTTACATTTCTGATGGACCAGATCTGTGGGTTTAAAAAGAACAGAGCGAGCATTTGACATTATTGTTGACATTTATGGATCCAGAAATTTACATTCCTGGTTGGCTGTTACATGTATGATGTCTCCAGTTTTGTCGAGAAAGTTACAAGAAGGACAAGTACACATTACACTTCTGATCTGTGGGTCTAAGCTACACACGGGACAGCCGTAACACACAGCGCTAATTCTACACTTGCAAGTTTTGGCTACAACAGGACAGATATAGGTCATCAACGGTTGACACAAATAAACAGTACGAGCATTTATATTATAATGCTACATAAAGCATAACAAGACAAGTACTGAAGTGAACTACTAGGCATTTGCTACGTGGACCATAACTGCATAGAAGGCGGGTTCCTATTGTAAACAGTACTGCGGGTTGTTACACGTTTCATTCAACAACAGACTTTTCTAGGTCAGAGCATTCAAGCTACATTGTTGGAGGTCAAGTGTCTGTAAACAGTACGTGAAATTGTAAACATTCAATGTGCAAGCCCTAATTTGAGAAGGTCATAGTAACTTTGGTTCGTGAATACCACTTTATGTTACAGTGGATTTGACGTTCAGTGCGCGTTTGACATTTCGTTTCTGTGTTCGCAAGGAGCAAGAAATTTATTTTAGTTTCAGCTGTGACTGAACTTGTTCTGCAACACATTGAAATTGATTGCTATATGTTTATGTCACTTCTACTGTTTTGTGTATTTTTCTGCGGGTTTTTCGGTTGGTGGGTCTTACGGTAAATATGCCACTTGATCGAGGCTTACTGTAAGCGGTCTGTAGGTGCAAATTTTCTTAATTTGGAAATTTGCTAGTGACAATTGGTCGCTATTGATGTTAGCTGTGATGTAATTGTACTTAACGTTGTTTTTGTAATATTTTGTCTGTTTTTCAGTTTTGATTGTCGATTTGTTTTGTTTGTATTCTGTAGGTCTCTCCTTTCTTGTGTATTTCTCTACACATTTTTGGTTAAAACAGTGTTGCCATTTGTATTGTTTTGTATTTTTGTCTTTGTATTTTTTTTTGGTTGTACTACATTACTGTCATGCACAGTCTACATACACATACTTGGTCATGTTTTGATATTATTGATAAGGTAGACTCTTCATATAGAGTTTGTTAAATAATATTATATAAGATATTTATACAAGTTCTTTGATAAAAGACTTGTTATCTACAAAGATTAAGACAGTAAAATAAAGTGAAGTGAGTATACAAGTCTAGCATTTCAGACTTGTCTCCCATTGAAGTGGGATAAGGTAATTTATTTAATTTTTTTTCAGGTTTCTGATCTCATTAGACAGAATGTCTACATTGGATTTCTTCATCCAGCAAGGGTTGACCCTTGGTAAGTCTGGTAAAGAATTGGAAGAATATTCATCTGCTCAATTCGCCATTGCATTAAAGTCAGAAGAAAAGAAACAAAAAGAGGAAATTAAATTGAAAGCAGAAGCTGAACTAAAGAAGCTAGAAGCTGAGAATAGAAGATTAGAACTTGAAGAAAGAAGGTATCAAAGAGAGGCTGAGGAGAGAAAAGCTCAAGCTGCTGCTGAGGAGAGGAAAGCTCAAGCTGCAGCTGATGAAAGAAAATTCCAGATGGAAATGGAAGACAAAAAACTTCAAGCTGCTGCAGAGGAAAAAAAACTTCAAGCTGCTGCAGAGGAAAAAAAACTTCAAGCTGCTGCTGAGGCTGAAATTGAAAAATGGAACATGAGGAAAGAAAACAGAAGATGGAACTTGATGAAAAACTCGCAATTTTGGAGTTAGAGAAATTGAAATTGGCGAGTACGGGTGCTCAGCAAACAACTTCGAGTACGACAAAGGAGTTTGTTAGTAGGATTAAATTGCCTCATTTCAATCCTTTAAAGGATGACGTAGCAGATTATCTAGATAGATTCCAATTTTTGTGCGATACGCATAACATAAAAAAGGAAAAATATGTTGAACAACTGATGCCATTTTTTACAGGTGACACAGTGACTACTCTTATGACAATAGACGAACATGAGAGGACTAATTATGATGTTGTCAGGGCAGCATTACTAAAGAAATACCAATTAAAACAAGAAGACTATCGTCTTCGTTTTAGGACAATGTTGCCAGAAAATGGAGTAGATTTCTCTGATTTTGTTACAAAGATACGTCGTACATTTACACGATGGGTTGAGTTGTCTCAGATTGAGAAAACATATGAAGGTCTAATGGACTTATTATTGCGAGATAAGGTTTTGTCATCTGTTAATGATTCTTTTCTTGCATTCCTTCATGAGCGTAAGCCTAAAAACTTAAAAGAAATGGAGGAATACTGTTGTCAGTATGCCACAGCACATCCCCATGCTACAGTTAGCAATTCTAAAGTGAAAGAAGGGTTGCCAGCTGCTTCGGCAACACCATATGGCCCTAATTTCAGAAAAAAATTTCAGGGTGCTCAACAAAATTGGAATAGGGGAAGTAATCAAAATTACACTCAGAAGCGGAGTAATCCAACACATGATGGTTCTTCGTCTATGCAGTGGAGACAAGATGGTAGTTCTCGTAATTTTAGTGGTAATAATTTGAGACACTTTCGTAAAGGCTATCCAAATAATAACTATTCAAATTTTCGAGGTAATCATTCTCGACGTCAAGATTATGACGATGGTGAATTTAGAAACCGGGATTCAAACCGGAATGATGATTACAATAGGCAATATGATAACAATTACAGGGGAAATGATAGTCGAAATAATTACAGGGGAAATGATAATCGAGGTAGACCTAGGTTTAACAAAAAAAGACCTTACCAACAGGCAAACTCTGCGCAACAAGAGTTTGATGGAGCCTGTAATACAGTAAATGATAGTGGTAACTCTAGGGCTATCACTGGTTGTGCTTTCGATTTTGGGAGAGCAACTGAATGCCCCCAATGCTTAACATTGTTTGACTCATCAACTGTATCTACGCTAAGTTGTGGTCACCCTCTTCCTGCTCTACCTGCTACAGTTGCGCATGATGGGAGAGGATCTCTCATCTTACATAAAGGTCTAATAAATGATAGGCTAGTCTCAGTACTTTTCGATTCGGGATGTACTACCGTCGGGGTTAAGGAGTCTCTGATAGATCCTTGCTGTGCCACTGGAAAAACAATCAAATGTGTTACATTTGGTGGTACTATGGAAAGCTATCCTACTGCTATTATTAGGATTGACACTCCTTTCTTCACAGGAGATGTCCATGCATGTCTTCTTCCTAATCCTATTGCGGATCTTATAATCGGTCGTATTCATGGGGTTAAGGAATGCACCCCGCAACAAATTTCTAGTTGGGAAGAAAAAAACATTCAAACGGTCAATGCAGTGGTGACAAGAGCTCAAGCTCTTAATCCCCCAACTTCATCTGATAATAGTAATGAAGTTGATAGCCAAGACGAGCACTTGGTGATTTCCCATGACTCGTTTGTTAAACGTCAAGAAGAGGATCCTTCTTTGAAGAAATACTTCCTTCTTGCAAAGAAAGGGGATCCCAATCAAAATACGAATCACAAATCGTATATCACTATGAAGAATGGTATATTGGTACGAATGGTACAACACTCGGACAAGTCTATGCACTCGCAAATTCTTGTGCCTAAGTGTATGAGAGCCTTAATTCTTCGGCATGCACACGATTCTCAGTGTGCGGGACACATGGGTTTTTCCAGAACTAAAACTAGAGTCCTTGCGTCATTCTTTTGGCCATTCGTGAATAAAGACATCCGAATTTATTGCCGATCTTGCAAAATTTGTCAAGAGGTCAAGTCTAGGGGTCCGAGACATGCTGCTCCTATTCAGGCTGCAGATATTCCGATTCGGCCGTTTCAGAAAATGGCTATAGACATCATTGGTCCGTTCAAAATTAAGTCAGCCAGAGGACACCAATTTATCCTCACTTGCGTGGACATGTGCACGCGTTGGCCAGAGGCTATTCCTCTGAAGAGCATATCAACTGTCGATATCGCTGATGCTCTTTGGCTCGTATTTTCTCGTCTGGGATTCCCCGGAGAAATACTGTCGGATCACGGCACTCAGTTAATTTCGGACGTTATGTCTCAGGTAATGGCTACGCTAGACATTAAAAGGTCTCTCAGTAGTATTTATCATCCAATGTCCAATGGATTGGTAGAACGTCTTAACAGGACACTAAAGAACTTACTTGGCAAGATAACGGAGGATCATCCTGAAGATTGGGACAGGGTTTTACCTGCAGTCCTCTTTGCCTATAGAGAGGTTCCCAACGAGCATACAGGGTTTTCTCCTTTCGAACTTGTCTTTGGCGCGCAACCGCGCGGGCCAATGTCCTTGTTACACGATTTGATAACTTCCGATAATATTGACGATGATACACAATCGTCATATGAATATGTTATAGCTCTTAGAGAAAAGATTATCGAATCGTGCAGGTTAGCAACTTCATCTTCCGAATTTGCGAAAGAAAAAGCTAGGCGATTTGCTAATAAGAAAAGACGCCTACGTCAACTTTGTCCTGGAGACAAAGCATATGTCTTACTGCCCTCAAGAGAGAATAGACTTCTCATTTCTTGGAAGGGTCCATACACTATAGTCTCGAAAATTTCTGATGTCGACTATATTGTCGATGTGGATGGAAGGCATAAAACCTTCCATATAAATATGCTAACAGAGTTTATTGAACGTCCAGACTATTTACAGCCTATTTTCCAGGCGACGGACGACTCTCCAGTTCAACATGGTCACATCTCATCCCTGTCCGTTATACAGGATGAGGAAACTATTTTTTCTGACGTGAACTTACCTCTTCCTACGATTCCACTTACTTCAACGGAATCGTGGAGAGACGTTACAGTCTCTTCTAACTTGTCTTTTGAGGAACAACGTCAAGTATCCTCTACGTTACAATCATATCAGGATGTCCTTACCGACATTCCTGGACACACAGATGTCATAGAACATGACATCATACTTACTGATCGTAATCCGATCAGAGTAAGACCATACCCAATACCTATTCATTTTCAAGCACAAGTCGAGAAAGAATTGGATGAAATGATTCAACTACAAATAATTGAACCATCCACTTCAGCTTATTCTTCGTCGATAGTTATTGTTCGAAAGAAAGACAATAACATACGTCTTTGCGTTGATTATCGCAAATTAAATCAAGTTACGAAGTTCGATGCTGAACCTATGCCGTTATTAGATGATCTACTTATTAGACTTTCTAAAGCTAAATTCTTTACTAAACTAGACTTGTCGAAAGGTTATTGGCAAGTCCCATTGACGGAACACGCCAAACCTCTCACTGCTTTTTCGACACCTAGGGGTCTGTTTCAATGGAATTTTATGCCTTTCGGGCTTATGAACGCCCCAGCGACTTTCGTGCGCATGATGCGACGAATTCTATCAGATCGTGCAGATGTCATTGCATATTTAGACGACATCTGTCTTTTCAGCGATACTTGGGAAGAACACTATGTGGGTCTGAAGGAATTGCTATCTACTCTACGTGAGCATAGTTTGACTGCTAAACCCTCTAAAGCTTTTGTTGGGTTTAGTGAAATTTCCTTCCTAGGTCATCGAGTTGGTCATGGTCTGTTGAAGACAGAGGACCAAAACATTTCAAAGATATTAAATATCTCGGTTCCGAAGACAAAAAAGCAAGTGCGTAGTCTCTTGGGATTGATACAATTCTATGGAAGATTCATTGAGAATCTGTCCTCCATTATGGCACCACTTTCAACGTTATTGAAAAAAGGTTCTCCTAATATGGTGCGTTGGTCCCAAGAATGCCAATCTTCATTGGATCAGGTTAAGAATTTGTTCTCATCTCATCCTATCTTAAGACTACCGACGATTGATAAGACTTTTGTCCTTCGTAGTGATGCCTCTTCCACTGGCATTGGAGCGGCACTAATGCAGGAATATTCAGGAACTCTGCATCCTGTAATGTATATTTCTAGGAAGCTGAATGCGGCAGAAAGGAATTACTCGGTTTTGGACCGTGAATTGTTGGCTATGGTTTGGTCCATTCTTAAGCTACAAAGGTTCCTTCTGGGCGCGCATTTCTTTATGGAAACCGACCAAAAAGCTCTTACGGCTATGCAAAGTAAGGATTTGAAGAGCTCGAGATCTACTCGTTATGCTATTGCTCTTCAGCCTTTCCATTTCACGGTGCGAGCTATCCGTGGTTCGGATAATGTGATGGCGGACATATTGTCTAGATGCCCACATGATTCCAGTTAAATCTTGTGTCCTAGTTTTTCCTGATATATTTTCAGACTTAGGTCTGTCCTTAATATCATAATATGTTGTAATACAAATGTATTTGGATGATGTTTAGATAATTTAACAAATTTCATTTTGTCCATCCATCAGTGATATGTTGCTAAAATAGCATTGACATTTGTATATTGCTATGATTATATTATTTAGTAATGTTTGATATATGATTGGTATTGCCAGCAACTTAGGTTTCTTGAATGGTATCCCTTAGTTTGTTTGGCTTAAAGGAAATATTTTCTCCTATGTTGGGAGATGATTTGTACCCTCTTCTATTGTACCTGATATTAGGTTCATTGTTTGCATGAGCACAGAAGTGATACTGGTGCTATCTTGCTCATGAACATATTAAAAAAAAAAAATTGCATTTTTTTTTTTACAGGGGGGTGGTAGTAATGTTGCTGTCATTTTCGACGGAGTCATCTGTCAAGTTATTTGCTTATGTTTGTATCATAAGTATAATTGTGTCTTTACCTGCGATGTCAGGTTGATTAGGGGTTGTCTTCCCTTGTTTATTCATTCATTGTGTTTGACCTTTAGGGTCAGAGGTTGACAGTTCGGCGTAGGCCTATGGGAAGGTTTTTTAAGCGGGAGTGAGATATACTTCCGGGAAGCCGGGAGGTCCTGTTTTTCTGAAGGGACCAAGAGTCCATTGTTTTTCGGGGAGAATCTTCGAAGTAACTGCTATGGCAGTTTTCCCCAGTGAATCTCTGTGCGTCGGGATGACGACAGAATTCCTTGTGTAGTTCTGAGGATTCATTTACCAGGTAATACCGACCTTTATGCATTATTACGCTTTTCGGTGGCAGAACATGTAAAGGATTACCTAGGGTGAACAGCAGTTCACGGATCCGCCATTTCAGAACTTATATATTTGTGCTCGAGGTAGCCATCCAAGACTGTTAGTCTTATATTGTCCAGAAATCCAGTGACGAAGATATATTGTGGGAGCCGCAGATTGGCGGAACTTCTATCTACAATAAGTATTACTGCAGGGTTGATGATAACCTATTTAACAGAAGTACACGGCCGACGTTAGGACGAGGCCTGTGCTTCCGGCTATTATACTACAGCCTGATATGTGCAATTGGCGGGAGTGCCAAGTTGCACCTGTGTGTCAAGGTAACTAAGGCATCTGACGCGTTTAGTCAGAGACGCCAAGGGCGACGCTACGAACTGTCATTATTGAAGAACTTTGCTATTGACCATGCACGTCTATTCTGATGTTTACCTTTTTGAATGCCAAATGTATACCTATCGATGTCAGGTCAGCATGACCTTGTTACACTGACTGTTCCTGTTGATATTATGTGTGTTCCCGTCAATAAATGTCTTGAAACATGCCTGCAGTGTCAAAGCATCCTTGATTACTGCATGTGAGAGTATGGGTTGCAGGATCTACATCTATACGAGCCTAAACACATTCGCGTCTTCATTCGCACCCACACTCAATTCATCATACGCTCGCACCACACATCTAACAACATGTATACTGTCTTGGGCCAGTGATCACATCAACAAGAAAAAAAAGACAGTTACAATGACACAAATTATTTATTGCTTCTTGGGATTGTCTTGGTGTTGAACTTAAGAATGCTACATCATCTGCGAAATCCAGGTCCCCCAGGAATTTTCCATTTGTCCATTTTTTACCCAATTGTTCATTGTGGGTATAGTTTCTCATAACCCAATCAATAGCTATTCGAAAAAGTAGTGGTGACATAATACAGCCTTGTTTCACCCCTGTTTCGACTGTAAACCATTCTGTATTCCCTTTATTTCTTCTAACACAACATCTTGCATTGTCATATAGCGCTTTGATTATATTCACATATTTTGTTGGAAAACCATAGATTGTAAGTATCTTCCACAATGATGGGCGGTGTAGACTATCAAAGGCTTTTTGAAAATCGACGAAGGTGATAATAAGTGGCGATTGCCTTTCCACTGATTCTTCTATAATTGTTCTTAGTGTGAATATTTGATCAATACATGATCGTTTCGGCCTGAAACCCGCTTGTTCTTCTCTGATCTTTTCGTCAGCATGCAATTTAAGTCTTTCTAACATCATGCAACATAATAATTTTCCAGGTACTGATAATAGAGATATACCACGCCAGTTATTACAGTCTGATAGATCACCTTTCTTCGGTAACTTTACAATAATAATGTCTTTCCATTGTTGTGGTGGTTGTTCTTCTCTCCATACTTCATTTATAATATCTAAAATTCTCAAGAGGTTGTTGTCATTAACTGCTTTAATCATTTCCCCTGAAATTTCGTCAACTCCAGCAGCTTTAAAATTTTTAAATCTTTTAACGGCTTGTTTGATCTCGTCCAGCGTGAATTCATCGCAAGTTATTGGCAAGGTGGTTGTGGGTGTTTCATTATTAAAATCAGGTGTTACTGTTGGTGGTGGTCTGTTTAGCACCTCCATGAAGTGCTCAGCCCATCTCTTCATTTGTTCTTTTTCTGTTGGTATTGAATTCCCTAATTTACCTTTAACAGGTGTTTCCATAGCAGTAGGCTGGTGACATAGTTGTTTTGTAATTTGATAAAGGCACCTACTATTACCAGTTCTTGCAGCATTTTCAGCTTCTACGGCCAGTTCATTGATGAAATGTCTTTTATCTCTTCGAGTTTTTGTCTTCACTTCTTTATTTAACAAATTATAAGTTAGTTTGCAAGATTCAACTGCATTATGTGTACTTGCCGCTAGTAGTTTAAGTTTTGCTGTTTTCCTTTCTTGTATTTTATCCCAAGTATCTTCTCTCATCCATTTTTTCTTTTTATGTACTAGGTATCCGGTGGTCGCTACTGCTGCTTCTGTCATTGCTGTTCTCAGTTGTTTCCATTTAGTATCGATTGTCTTGGTGGTGATATCGTTGTCAATGTTGCCTAAAGCATCGAAATAGTTGTTCATTTTGACATTATATTCCTCCTTTATATCATTTGATTGCAGTCTGTGTACATCTATTCTTCTATTTTTATTCTGTTGGTATAACTTCTTCAGTTTAATTCTAAGTTTAGCTATGCAGAGGTTATGATCGCTTCCGATCTCTGCACCTCTGTATGCTCTGACGTCTTGAACTGATGAGCGAAATTTAGCGCTTATGCAGAAGTGATCTATCTGGTTCTTAGTTCTGCCATCAGGTGAATTCCATGTTATCTTGTGGATATTCTTATGTGGAAAGATGGTGTCTGCCACAACGAGGTTTGATATTTCACAAAGTTCTAGAAGTCTTTCGTATGCATTCTACTTATTGCATTTTCCTTTGAAATAATGTCAGAAATAGGTTAATTCTGAATATGCACAACCGCATGTTTATAACTGATAAACAGTTCAGTTTCCAAAGAATAAAAACACAGTCTTGGACTAGTTAACTCTTATGCGTCTGGATGGTCTCACATTCTTTCAGCGACTCTACAGGGCAATGAGCTCAACTCCAGTATTTGAAATAATAGCCAAATCCGCTTATTACTACTTGCTTGAACCACTTGTTCAAGACTTTCACAAAAACACTGCTGCTTGCCTCTAAGGCTGGGCTCGGACTGCTAAAGCTTCCCGGAGATTTCCTACCCGGGGAATGGCGTCTGCCAGCTCACTGAGCCTTTTCATTGGTCAGGCCAAATTACGATTATGGTCTGTTTTCATTAAAACTATCAGTTTATTTTTCTTGACTTTATTTTACACAGCTATCCTCTGTTTCAGTTTAAAAGGTGATAAGTTATTTTTCTTAGTATAATTTTCCTGAAATGACGAACGTACGGTCACATACCCGCACTTTAAAAACGGAAAGAATAAACAAAGCAGATTGCAGTAATAGTATTAACAACATATGACAAATAGAACGGGACAGGTGAGGATATGATGAAAGACAAAGATACTCCCGTAGCAGATATTGCCGTAGAGGAGTAACGTGTTAGATACTTCTTTAAACTAGATCTAGCTTTATGTGGTGGGGTAACCATTTCCTTCCTGGTTGCTCTTGCATTAGTAACTCATAAGTAGGGTCAAGGACTCATTTAGTAATTCATAAGTAGGGTCAAAGACTCATTCCAGCTGCATAGAATGGAATGAGACACTCCAAGGTTTCGGAAACATAAAACAAAAACTAATTACGCTACTTTTTTTTAATGCTGGCACTTCTGTCATTACTGTTATTAAAATGATAGTTCCTACGTATATACGTCTTTTATATTTGGTCATGTATCCTAATATAACTGACGACCCCTGTGTCTAGGTTGAAAGAGGCGTGCCTAGCCAAACCGAGGCAAAATTATATTAATTCAAATATATTACACTTATGATCTACGTCTTATTTATCCGAGATGAAATGTAGAAGTTAATTAAGATGTGTGTCGTACATTTTTAGATAGGTATAGAGATTTATTTGGTCCCGTCTGAGTGGAGCAGAAGTTGAGGGTATATGCGAAAGAAAGGTGTTAGAATAGATTCCACGAGTGAAATAAATTAAGGTGAAGATCCGTCTCTGGAATGAGTGGTTTCTCTAGTCCAGCCTATCTATACGACTATCTTTAGAAGAAGACGATCTGTCAAACCTCCATATAAGTATAATTATTAGTTTACTAAACACCCACACACACAATTATGTGACAACAAGACACACAAACGTGAAAAATATGGTAAATGGATATGGGTCTGACCAACACGCTAAATTAAGTTTTGTTTAGTTTATTATCACTTAAACTTTACAACATCGAACATATATAAATCAATATAATCATGTTTACAGACATAGGAAAATAACCCAATAAGTACCCTTCCCCCTTGTTGAGGAAAAAAAAATCCCAAAGGAAGTTAATAACCCAAAAGGTCAAAGATTAACACTAGGGTATAGAATAGACAGTAAAGTAAAGAACAAGTTCCCAATAAAATGGTATCCAGTAAAAAAATTAACATTAGTAAAAAAAACAGAAGTTTGCAGATACAATGTTTCCTGTAACAAAAGAAAATATTTCACTCTATCTCTTTCTGTTATACGTGGCCCCTCATTCGCTCCTTACCTAATCTGGTGAAACAATGTTTTGGACGAATAATCCATGAATATGCATATAAAGTCCAGTAGTTGGTATCATCCTCCAATCATAATTAAATTTTACACGGGGAACGCCTAATTTGGTGGTAAGTTTCTGGATACACAATAATCACCTAGAATAGTTAATGCAGGAACTCTCGGAGATATCGCATTCCCAGTAAACAGCAGGAAAACATATGGTTGCTAAAAAAAACTGTTAATTATGATGATGATGTAATCATATCGGCTTGCTCTGGGTGAGTACCGATTATGAAACAGCGTAATTCTCCTGGATAAAATCCACTTTAGTAAACGTCTGTCAGAAGTCGGGAAAAATGTTATGTATATTGCCACAGCGGGCTGATAAAATTGAATGGAAAAAATCTGGGTATTTTGTAAGTCCCGTTACCCAAATTTACAGTTAAAAAATGTTAGTGTGTCGCCCTGGCAATTCCTGTTCACACCTGTACGGGGACGAACGCCAAGGACAAAAAAACGACAACTATTATCCTTCAGTAACCAAGGAAAGGAAAACAATAGAAACCGCTGGCCGCTGGGTTTTGATCAAGCACTGTATTAGGAAGAAAGCAAAACATTTAACCAAAATGTCAATATCATATGCTATCAAGCGTAAGGTATGATCTCTTATCCTCTCCGTCACCTAATTAAATTAAAAGGCACACGGTATCTTAGCCTATACTATCGCGCGTCGCTTAACGAGTACGGGTTTGGTAAAAGCATGCCGCCTTTCCCCCTCCGACCCAGTAAAACACTCAGCGCACAATGTCAGTTATAATTTAATTATGACTACGCGCCCTTAACAAATATCGCCTGTCATTACTAGCTAGTTGATTGTCGGCGTCTGTTGTTTTTACTAGAAATGATATTAACACTAGTCATTTTAAAAATGTACACGCAAAGAAATATAATGCGCATACTACTCTGTCACTTTATCCGTCACTCATAGTATTATACTTGGGACCCCAAGATGCAGCAATAGTGAATGCAGTCAGCGACCCATAGCTGTACTGCTTGATCAGGATCAGCGAACCAGAGCTGGTCAAGACTGCATTCCACCTCCACGTGGTGGTCCTGGAAACAGTCTGCAGCAGTGCAGTCTGGCTGAGTGAGTGCGGATCGCAGTGGGAAGGCAAACCCGGTCCCTAAAAAAATGCCGTGCTGAAGTCGGATGTGTCGACCGAAAGGTGCAGATATCACAGCTTAGGCGTAAACAGACACAACGCAACCACCGTTCTTTTCAGGGCGAACGAGGAAGAAGAAGAAGTATTATACTTAAGTCAGCTGAACCGTATCTTCTGGTGTAAAAAAATGGTTGATGAATTTTACATTACTGAACCACTGGTAAGAGAATATCTACGCGTTTGCTATTTCGCTAGTCTTAACGCTAGGGAATAGCAGTCAATAAAATAGTAAAACTCTTAACACATTTAATACTTAAGCACAACTTATATTATTGCCAGACAAACAGAATAGTCCCCACGAAGGCATTTAACACACTATTTCACATAGGTTCTAGCGTACGCGTTTAGACTATCCAAAATTTCCTGAGAGACTTGATAACTGACTTGGAGAGAAGGCAGTATTTATACAGATTTAGGGTAATATCTCTAAAAGATGTTACAATTCACACCTTCGGCGTATCAGGGAAACTCAACGAGCTTGGCTTCTGAGATAAAGGATTCTACGGTTCGATCTACCCGCGATCCCGAACGACATCAGAAGACATACCGTGCGAACGGGCGTTCTTAGATTTTCTCCACCTGCCGTAGATCAAATACTTAAGTCCCCTGAAAATGTTTGACATCAAAGGTGGTCGGGAAGTATTATTATCGCCCTTGAATTGCTACCTAGTCTGATATTTTTTTCCCACGTGCTTCCTGTCACTATCCGATGATTGACAGATCCGCTCGCGTGAGATCTCAGGTAAACAGACCGGTTTGCTCCCCTGTTATCTGGCACGTTGCGAAAAAAGGAAAACAACTCGTTAGCGCAAGAAAGACAGGAACAATAGGCGTGGCTTCAAAAGTGAGTCAACAGACAGCGAATTGCGTAGTTTTGCCTTCGCAAAACATAAACACTAACTGAGGAAGCGAAGGTGGTCGGATTTCTGTAGGATTACTGAGGCTATATTTACATACGTCACAGTGTGCATAAAGAGAAGAATGATATAGAAACAAATGGGCTTTATCCACCAGGCCAAACGATTTCGTAGACAAACCTCAGACCTGCCTGAAGTGAAAGCCACCTAAAGTCTGTGCCAGAACAAACCCCTTGGAGAGAAGAGCCTGGACTACCAGTACACATCCAGACAAAAGTAAAAGGAATATTCGACAGGGCTGAACAGAACAGCGTGCAACGTAGGACAGTAACTCTCAGTTTCCTGGATGATGAATACCCACAGGACCTCTGGGTCCGAGTATACACGGATGGGTCAGCACAGAATGCAGTAAAGAATGAAGGAGCAGGAGTGTACATAGAATACCCAAACAACCCTAGGAATATGGTCAGAGTACCAACGGGGAAATTCTGTAACAACTATGATGCAGAAATCCAGGCAATCAAGGTGGCAACTGAGAAACTGTTGAACACCAATCTTGGTCCACAGCCTGTGGTATTCCTGACAGATGCAAAATCAGCACTCCAAGCACTTCAGTCCAGAAAATTGCCAGGTATACAAGCCCTGCTTTCTGAACTGTGCAACCAGCGCAGGGTCGCCATGCAATGGATACCGTCTCTTTGTGGAATACCAGGAAACGAGAGAGCGGACCGACTGGCTAAAGAAGGTGCTGCAGACGAGCAACCGGATGTACCAGCTACGTACCATCAAAAGAAAAAGATGATCAAATCAATCAGAAAGCCACCAACACCAACACAGGATGACTACCAAGCTATGAACAGATCAGAACAAATTGTCATTCTGCGACTCAGAACAGGACACAACCGACTCCGCAGCTACATGAACACAAAATTCAAGATTGGCAATTCAGCCATGTGTACATGTGGACAGGCACCCCAGACTGCGGAGCACATACTTCAAGATTGACACGAATATGATATATTGAGGCAAACCCACTGGCCCAGAGAAACAACACTGGAAGCAAAACTATACGGACCTCTGTATGAACTACAAAAGACAGTGAAGTTTATACAAGAAACAACATTGCAGATATAGACAATATATTTCAAGCAAACGAAAGAAGAAGAAACAAATGGCAGATCGGAATTTATGAAACCTTTGGAAGCTGAAGTGTGATGATGATTTCATGTCCATCGTTATCAGTCTTCATCATTATCCTCATCATCAGTCTTTGTTGTATTCTCGTCACGTCAAGGAAGACTTAAAGATTCATTCAAGATATAAACAGTCCTCATATCGAGTATCACATTATCCCCGTCAGATTCTAACATTCTATTTATAACGCAGCGTAAACAATTCTCTATCAGATCAGCAGTTTTTACGACTATTTAGTCGTTGGAGTAGATTTCTGACACATATCTGTCTTTATTTGCACTTTTCGTTGACCTCAAGTGGACAATATTCTTTGACTCCCTAACTACTGTTTCGGCAAATCAAATATCGAAAACTCTATGCATAAAGAAATTTTCGGTCTTTGATCGAATCAATAAAGCACTAGTGCGCACATTTTCTGCGCCGGATAATCTGGAGTCACGTGTTTGGTTTGTCTCGTTTTATTCTTGTTTAATGTCGGCTTTTGGTCTGTTGTACTTATTAATTTATGTTTTGTTATCTCAGTATTAATGTTCAATCCGTGGTAACAATTTTTGTTGTTTAAAAATTCCATTAGTTATTGTTACCTTTCAGTAAACAAAACTTGTATTATCTCTTTCCTAAGGGGACGTCCACATAAGAAGTCACGCAGCTGGGGGTGGAAGGGGGGGTGGGGTCTAAATTTTTGTGACGAAGTTTGATGATAGGGGAAGAGGGTTACAGAAATGTGACGTCACATAAAGATACGAATGAGGATCGCTTCTGTCATAAATGATGTCTGAACAAACAAGATTTGATAACTGTTGCGTGATAAATTCTCGCAACATCGTTTTATTTCAATATCTATTTTATAACGCAAGGGCAACAACTGCTTGAAATTTATAGTCACTTTTCTCGGTAAGCATTTGTCTTCTCGCGTTGGTATCGAATGCAGTTAAGTTTGAGCTGTGGTCATTTTGCGCTGGACTGCGCATGACTTGTCTTGCTTCTTGGTCGATCGGTTTCCGCCCACCACTAGTGGAGTGAGCGATTTGGAATGGCGAAAGAGATGCCTCGTTGAAGAGGGGATCTCCGCTACTTTTTGTTCTGTCAGGGATGTGTAGTCCTCTTATGGATATTTCGTTTATTCGAGATAATACCTCTAGTGTTTCCCACATGTCGGGAGGCGTGATATTTCTGTATTTCTTGAAAGCAAGGTAAATTGACTTTTTCATTAACTCTATCGATTTTGGGTCGTGAGCGATTTCGATTCATAGCCTGTCTTCGAAAGTCGTCGTCACGAGATGTTTTTTTCCCAGCTCACATGTCGCTGCATTGTACTGCATCGGTTGATGCATGTACCAAGGACCATTACTTGCTACTTTGTTAAATGAACTAGGTTTGGAAAACCTTTATTATCTAGAGGATATTTTTGAGGACATTATTTATACTTCGGCAGACGTGTCTGTCTTGCTGAAGTCAAACTAAGGAGAGTGAACTGATCTCATACATCTGGTTATCTCCTGGCTGTTATAGAAAAGGATGGAGTTTTTCACCTGACTACATTTACAGCACTTTGAAATATAACATGCATCTGACTCATCATTGTAATGCTGTCTACCGTCTATTGCTGTATTGAATGTTGCTGTGATAATGACTGTTTGATGTGCCTACATATTCGCGTAACCATTTTGTCACTGTGGCGTCCACAATAAATAATGAAGAAAAACGTCAACGGCTGTTACAAGAATCATTGACTTTATACGTCGTGAGTTTACTGACGTCCTATGTGGATTGCCCTGTTATTTTTGTATGAACATTGTTTTGACTGAACACATCTGCACACTACACAAAACCAGACATGCGGATACCATCCATCATCATATGGCATCACGCATCATTTGGTGGCCATAAGCTGGTTTGATTCTGGTACCAGCAAACACGGGGTCCCTTACCCACTTCATTTTCAACAAGAATTCATCAGCATCCTTCAAGAAATTAACATTCTTCAATACAGTCAACATCTTCAAAATTTTCAAAGTACTCGGCGTTGCCCGGTAAAAGTCAAAATTTCAACTTTTTGACGGAAACAAGAATTTGACAGTACCCGGCGTTGTTACATGTTGCCGGATAACTCGGACTGCTGTTATCTTTTACGCAAGTCAAGCAAGTTGCTGCTGTCAAGGTTCCAGTGCTGTCGTTTTTGTGAAGGTCAAGTGCCGGTTGAAACGGGTTGTTTTCTGAAGAAGGCCAAGTACCGATTTCCATCAACTTACTTTTGGATTAGAAGGTCAAGTGCCGAAACAACTCAACACACAGTATTTCAGAAGCTCTTGTACCATCGTGTTAGCAGTGGAAGCAGTTCAGATGTGCCATCATCGTTGGAGCTTCGCTCTTTAGGACGTTGATTGACATCCGTTTTTTCTGCTGTTCTACGATTGGAAGCCTATAAGTTAAGTGGCCTGTTTGTATGTAAACTGTGCCCTTATACTTCTGCTGAGTCTTCTGTGTATCATCTCATTCTATATGTTATATGTTTATATGTTATTTGTATATTTATATGTTTATATTTCAGCGGGTTCTCGGTTGGGTGGTGTCTCCGTTAGATTATGCCACGTCATAGAGGTCGTCTATTGTGAGCGTTTTCTGTAGGGTTTGCAAATTTCCGATACTGGAATTTGCTAAGCGACTTCTGTTGCTATTTATGTTAGCTGTGATGACATGTTTTAATATTGTTTTCGTTATTATTTCGCATTCTTTAGTTTTGTTTTGATTTGTTTGTATTTGTTAGCCTACTCTTGTCTATAATTTAGTTTCATACAACATTTTTGTTTATACACTGTGGTGTCATGTATTTTGTTTAATTCTATCGCAGATATCGTCACATTTTTTGTGATATTTCATTAATTTCTGCTTTATTTTTAGTTGATTTCTGCGAACGTTTTTGTATTGTTGCTGATCTTTGTTATTGTTTACATTGTTATTGTTTACATTGTTTGTATTGTTTACATTTTCAATGTTTACATTCTGCATGTGTTTACATAGTCATTGTTTACAGTTATAGTAATTAGTTAATGGGCTATGCTAATGCACTGTTACTACTACACTGATGATAAATGAATGATGAATAGTGTCGTGCACTATTGAATGAGAAGTGCACTTATGATCAAGAATTGAGTGCTGATATTTCATATACAAGTTCTTTGATTGGAGACTTGTTTCCCACAGAGACTGGGATAATATAAGGTGATGTGAATATACAAGTGCTTAATTAAGACTTGTTACACTTAGGTTTGAAATAAATTAGTTAATTATTTCAGGTTTTGGACTCATATGTTAGACAACATGTCTACATTTGAGCACTTTATTGAGCAGGGTAAATTGCTTGGGAAGACTGGTGATAAGTTAGAAGAATTTGCAACTGCTCGATATGATAAAGCAATGGAAGCTGAACAAAAGAAACTGCAGATGGAAGCTGAACAAAAGAAACTGCAGATGCAGGTGGATGAAAAGAGATTCCAAATGGAAATGGAAAAACAAAAAAGGGAATCAGAAGCTGAGGAAAGAAAACTCCAGCTAGAAGCTGAGAATAAAAGACTTGAAAAAGAGGCTGAAAATAAAAGACTTGAAAAAGAAGCTGAAAATGAAAGACTTCAAAAAGAGGCTCAGGCTGAGGAAAGAAGATTACAGAGAGAGTCTGATGAGAGGAAAGAGAAAGCAAAAATGGAACATGAAGAAAAGGTCTTAGCTTTAGAGTTGGAAAAATTGAAATTGACGAGCATGAGTAATGGTAATGATTCAAACAAGGGTTCATCTTCTGGTAAGGCTAATAATGATACTTTTAAGATTAAGTTACCAACATTTAGTCCTTCCAGTGATGACATAATGTTCTATCTGGACAGATTTGAACAAGCATGTACAGCTCATAACATAGACAAAGCAAAATATGTTTATCAGTTATCAGGGATACTGACAGGTAAAGCTCTAAGTATATTAAATATGGTGGATGAACCTGACAAGAACAATTATGAGGTTGTCAGGGCCGCTTTGTTAAAGAAATATCAGCTTAACGAAGACGGCTATCGTCTACAATTTAAAAACATGTTACCTGAAAATGGAGTTGAATTCTCCGAGTTTATTGCAAGAATACGCATTACTTTCTCACGATGGGTTGAACTATCTAAGACGGAAAAAACTTATGAAGGACTTATGGACTTAATACTTAGAGACAAAGTCATGTCGTCTGTCAATGAGTCTTTCCTTGCTTTCCTTCATGAACGTAAACCTAAAACAATAAAAGAAATGGAAGATTTCTGTTGCCAATACGTAACTGCGCACCCACACATAACCATGGGTAACTCTAAGGTGAAAGAAGGTTTACCAGTTGCTTCGGCAGCTCCGTATGGTCAAAACTTTGCTCGTAGATTCCAACAAAATTTTGATAGAAAGAGTAGCGGTAATTTCTGTCAAAATCATGGAAATCAATTTCATGGTGATTCTTCTTCGAAGAATTGGAGACAACCTGATAGTACTCGTTACTATCACCCTAATAATTATAAGCATTTCAAAAGAGGATATGGTAATAGAGGTTATTCCTGCCGAAGACCTCAGAACCAAACAAATAGATGTTCGCATCAATGTGAACATGATAGTAATCGTGGAAACTGGAATTCGAACCAGGATAACAATTACAATAGAGACAATAATAACTGCAGAGATAATAATAACTCTGATAACTTCAGAGGTAATAATAGTCGGGGTAGATCTCAACACAAAAAAAAGAGATATCAGCAGGCTAATGCTGTACAACAGGAAACTGAGGGAGCCTGTAATCATGTTGTTGATAGTAAAAACTTTGACGCTGTCACTGGTTCTGCTTTTGACTTTGAGAGAGCAAACAAATGCCCCCAATGCAGTACTTTATTCGAACCGGGTACCATAACTACTTTGAGTTGTGGTCACCCACTTCCCGCTCTTCCTGCTGCTGTTGCGCATGACGGGAGGGGTTCTTTAATTCTACATAAGGGTCTTGTTAATGATACTCCGGTCTCACTACTTTTCGATTCCGGATGCACCACTATTGGTGTTAGACAATCGCTTGTAGATCCATCTTGTGCTACAGGAAGGGTTATTAAATGTGTCACATTTGGCGGCACTCTAGAAAAATATCCTACTGCTGTAATTCGCATTGCCACTCCTTTCTTTACTGGAGATGTGCATGCTTGTCTCTTACCTAATCCTATTGCGGACCTTATTATTGGTCGTATTCACGGAGTTAGGGAGTGTACCCCACAGCAGATTGCTGCTTGGGAAGATAATAACATGCAAGCTACAAATGCAGTAGTTACAAGAGCACAAGCTCTACAAACACCCGAAACTTCACTGAATAGTGATAATGAAGTTGATAGCCAAGATAGTCACTTAGTAATCACTCGTGACTCTTTCATAAAATTGCAAGAAGAAGATCCTTCTTTAAAAAAATTCTTCGTTCTTGCGAAGAAAGGTGATCCGAATCAGGATACAAATAGAAAATCTTGGATTGCAATGAGAAACGGCGTACTTGTACGTATGGTACAAGATTCGACTACGTCGGCACATTCGCAAATTCTTGTTCCCAAGAGCATGAGAGTCCAAATATTACAACATGCTCATGACTCGCAATGTGCTGGACATATGGGTTTTGCCCGTACGAAGTCGAGAGTCCTTGCGGCTTTCTTTTGGCCTTTTGTCAATAAGGACATTCGTATTTACTGCCGATCATGCAAGGTATGTCAGGAGGTCAAATCTAGAGGACCACGACATGCTGCGCCTATCCAGGCTGCTGACATTCCTATTCGGCCGTTTCAGAAAATGGCCATAGATATTATTGGCCCTTTTAAGGTCAAGTCGGCCAGAGGACATCAGTTTATCCTTACATGTGTCGATATGTGCACACGTTGGCCAGAGGCTATTCCTCTTAAGAGCATATCTACTACAGATATCGCAGATGCTCTTTGGTTGATATTTTCTCGCTTGGGGTTCCCCAGAGAAATATTGTCAGACCATGGCACTCAACTCATATCTGACACTATGTCACAGGTAATGTCTACCTTACATATTGAACGATCTCTCAGTAGTATCTACCATCCTATGTCTAATGGGTTAGTTGAGCGTCTGAATAGAACGCTCAAGACTTTGCTTGGTAAGATAACTGAAGATCATCCTCAAGATTGGGACAGGGTTTTACCCGCGGCTCTCTTTGCCTATAGAGAAGTCCCTAATGAACACACAGGATTTTCTCCCTTCGAACTTGTCTTTGGCGCGCGTCCACGCGGCCCTATGTCTTTATTACACGATCTCATCACTGCCGATGATATTAGCGATGAAACTCAATCCTCATATGAGTATGTCATTGCTCTTAGACAAAAGATCATTGAGGCATGTAAGCTAGCAACTGCTTCATCAGAAATTGCTAAAGAGAAGGCAAGGCAGTTTGCTAACAAGAATAGATGTCTACGACAACTTTGTCCAGGTGACAAAGCATTCGTCCTACTCCCCAGTAGGGAAAATAGACTTCTTATTGCATGGAAAGGTCCGTATGCAATAGTCTCTCGGATTTCCGATGTTGACTATGTGGTCGATATTGATGGAAAGCATAAAACTTTCCACATAAACATGCTTTCGGAATTTCACGAACGTCCGGACTATTTGCTGCCTATTTTCCAGGCAACGGATGATGCTCCTGCACCTCACGGTCATTATTCATCCCTGTCTGTCATTCAGGATGAGGAAGCTACCTTCTCTGATGTCAACCTTCCCCTTCCAGTGGTTCCATTACATTCCACGGAATCTTGGAAAAACGTTTCTGTTTCTCCTAATCTTTCTGGTGACGAACATCGACAAGTCTCGTCGATGTTACAAACATTTCAGGATGTTCTCACTGACATTCCTGGACACACAGATGTCATAGAACATGACATAATTCTTACCGACAATAATCCAATTAGGGTTAGGCCGTATCCTATTCCTATACACTTTCAGTCGCAAGTGGAAAAGGAATTGGATGAAATGATTCAATTAAATATAATTGAACCATCGACTTCACCATATTCTTCTTCCATGGTTATTGTCCGGAAGAAGGATAAGAACATACGAATTTGCGTTGATTATCGCAAATTGAATCAGGTCACAAAGTTCGACGCTGAACCGATGCCTTTGTTAGAAGATCTACTGATTAGACTTTCTAATTCTAGATTCTTCACTAAACTTGACTTGTCTAAAGGTTATTGGCAAGTGCCTTTAGCAGAGCATGCCAAACCTCTTACTGCTTTTTCTACACCTAGGGGTCTATTTCAATGGAATGTTATGCCTTTTGGTCTCATGAACGCCCCTGCCACTTTCGTTCGCATGATGCGTCGAATTCTGTCACATCGTTCGGATGTCATCGCATACTTAGATGACATCTGTCTCTTCAGTGATACCTGGGAAGATCACTATTTAGGGTTATATGACTTACTGTCCACTCTACGTGAGAATAATTTGACAGCAAAACCTTCTAAAGCTTTTGTTGGTTTTGGTGAAATCTCTTTCCTGGGTCATCGTGTTGGTCATGGTCTCTTGAAGACAGAAGACCACAATACTTCCAAAATACTGAACATCTCTGTTCCTAAAACGAAGAAACAAGTTAGGAGTCTCTTAGGTTTAATTCAATTTTATGGGAGATTTATTCCAAATTTATCTTCGATCATGGCACCTCTCTCAACATTGTTGAAGAAAGGTTCGCCTAATCTGGTCCGTTGGTCTGAAGAATGCCAATCTTCACTAGACCAAATCAAGAATATATTTTCTTCTCCTCCCATCTTAAGATTACCTACTCTTGATAGGACTTTTGTTCTTCGGAGTGATGCTTCATCCACTGGGATTGGAGCAGCACTGATGCAAGAATATGCAAATACTCTGCATCCTGTTATGTACATTTCTAGAAAACTAAATGCGGCAGAGAGGAACTACTCGGTTTTAGACCGTGAGTTGTTAGCGATGGTTTGGTCAATTCTAAAGCTACAAAGATTCCTCCTGGGCGCACATTTCATTCTAGAGACTGATCAGAAAGCTCTTACAGCTATTCAGACTAAGAATTTGAAGAGTTCGAGATCCACTCGATATGCTATAGCTCTTCAACCTTTTCACTTCACGGTACGAGCTATCCGTGGTGCGGATAATGTGATGGCTGACATTTTGTCTAGATGCCCACATGACTCCAACTAATACTTCTGTCCTATATTTCCATATATTACAGAGTCATAACACACCTATATTTCTACAATAGATTAGCACATCTGTACTTACTTTATATGTACACACTATCGTGCTTTGTTGTCATCTTCTTCTGTTCGTTTTTTAAGATGATAGAGGAGGACTGAGTAGTTAATATAAGGGCCGTTAGTTTACTAAACAGCCACAATTATTAATAATGTATTGTACCTTATGAAGCATATTAGTTATTAATTAGCATTATATTGCTTGTACTTTCTCAGAATGTCATTGTTGAGCTGAGGACTTACCTTACTAGTATCAAGCATGACGAGTTCTAGATTGTGTACTTACCCTCGGAATACCAGAGCATATGTCCTGGATCGTCATGTAGTTTAACTTTACTATGTACTTATGTCATTACATGTCAAAGAATGTACTATTTAAATTTTCCTATCAGATTTGTACATCCATTTTTAAAGACAATATTAGAGTATGCTGTTTAATGATGATTATAGTAACTTGCATACGTATATTGTGTTTACATGCTAACGTGATGTGTGTTGGTGACACCTCCCCGATGTGAATATTTTTTGAGACATATTTATTTTTCTGTTGAGGTATATCCTCACCAGACACTCTATAATTAGCCTATTGTTTGGCAATTTAATTAATTTTAAGCGCATAATTCGTGCGTTTTGAGCCGCTTATCGCATGCTCTTTGATATTGAAAAAAAAAATATGTTCCACATTTTTTTTTTATCGGGAGGAGGTGGTGATATGTTGCGTGATAAATTCTCGCAACATCGTTTTATTTCAATATCTATTTTATAACGCAAGGGCAACAACTGCTTGAAATTTATAGTCACTTTTCTCGGTAAGCATTTGTCTTCTCGCGTTGGTATCGAATGCAGTTAAGTTTGAGCTGTGGTCATTTTGCGCTGGACTGCGCATGACTTGTCTTGCTTCTTGGTCGATCGGTTTCCGCCCACCACTAGTGGAGTGAGCGATTTGGAATGGCGAAAGAGATGCCTCGTTGAAGAGGGGATCTCCGCTATTTTTTGTTCTGTCAGGGATGTGTAGTCCTCTTATGGATATTTCGTTTATTCGAGATAATACCTCTAGTGTTTCCCACATGTCGGGAGGCGTGATATTTCTGTGTATTTCATGAAAGCAAGGTAAATTGACTTTTTCATTAACTCTATCGATTTTGGGTCGTGAGCGATTTCGATTCATAGCCTGTCTTCGAAAGTCGTCGTCACGAGATGTTTTTTCCCAGCTCACATGTCGCTGCATTGTACTGCATCGGTTGATGCATGTACCAAGGACCATTACTTGCTACTTTGTTAAATGAACTAGGTTTGGAAAACCTTTATTATCTAGAGGATATTTTTGAGGACATTATTTATACTTCGGCAGACGTGTCTGTCTTGCTGAAGTCAAACTAAGGAGAGTGAACTGATCTCATACATCTGGTTATCTCCTGGCTGTTATAGAAAAGGATGGAGTTTTTCACCTGACTACATTTACAGCACTATGAAATATAACATGCATCTGACTCATCATTGTAATGCTGTCTACCGTCTATTGCTGTATTGAATGTTGCTGTGATAATGACTGTTTGATGTGCCTACATATTCGCGTAACCATTTTGTCACTGTGGCGTCCACAATAAATAATGAAGAAAAACGTCAACGGCTGTTACAAGAATCATTGACTTTATACGTCGTGAGTTTACTGACGTCCTATGTGGATTGCCCTGTTATTTTTGTATGAACATTGTTTTGACTGAACACATCTGCACACCACACAAAACCAGACATGCGGATACCATCCATCATCATATGGCATCACGCATCAATAACCTCATTCCTCATGGTCTACTTGTATCCGCCATGGTATACTACTCACTCGTCTTCTTCTTCTTCTTTGATCCATAGCCGCCAACCGTCAAAGCAGTCAGTGGCCATCACGCCTTGTGGCGTCTTGTAGGGGCAGCCACAAATCGATTCCACTTTGCTCGGTCGGCGGCCATCCTTCGTACTGTGCCCCAACTCTGGTTCATTCTTTGCATCTCGGCTTCTACAGTCCTCCGCCAAGTTGTTTTTGGTCGGCCTCTCTTTCGCTTTTCCTCGAGGCCCATAGCATAACTGTTCTTGTGATGGTATCAGGGTCCCTTCTGAGGACGTGGCCAGCCCAACTCCAGCATCTGCCAGCTATGATGGTGTGCATGGCGTCCTGGTTACTCCGAATAAGTAGTTTTGGTTGCTGATGGTGTTTGGCCAAAATATTCGGAGAATTTTTCTTAGGCAGATTGTGTGGAAGGAGGACAGTTTCGACATTTCCTTATCTTTTACTTTCCAGCATTCCGCACCATATATAAGCACTGAAAGTACACAGCTCTCATATAGTCTTAATTTTGTGTTTGTGCTGTACTGGGAAGACTTCCAAATGTTGTTGAGACTAGCAAAGGCTGTTCTCGCTTTATTCATTCTGTTGTTAATGTCCTTGCTTGTTCCGCCGTCAGGTGTTACAATGCATCCTAGGTAGGTAAATGTGTCTGTCTGTTCTAACTTCTGGTTCCTTACTGTTATTGGCTAAGGATTGCCCACATTTAGTCCTTGACATCTGTCTTCTTCAGATTGATGTTCAGACCAACCTGCTGGCCATACTTATCCAGTCTATCGGTTTTTTTTTCTTGGATGTGTTGATGTGAATGCGTGAGTAGTGCAATGTCTTCTGCATATTCCAGGTCTTCCAGTGTAGAAAACGTTGTCCATCGAATTCCTCATGGACTGCCCTCTGTTGTCTGGTGCATCACCAAGTCTATGGCTGTCAAAAATAATGTTGTTGTTAAGGGGCATCCCAGTCGTACTCCTGTTTTCACTTCGAAAGTTAGATTACTCAATCCAACACTGCATGCAAAGTTAGAATATAGGCTTTTTATGATGGAAACAATGCAGGTGAGAATTCTATAAGCCCTCAGTATTTTCCATAGGCTGTCTTTGTGTATGCTGTCAAAAGTCTTTTCAAAATCAACAAAGTTAATGTATAGCTGTATCTGCCATTCTGAGAATTGCTTTATAATGTTCGTGAGGGTGAATATATGATCTGCATATCTTCTGTCATGTTTACTGTCGAGCCTGGTTCTGTTTCGGTAACAATCGCTTGTTTTACGATAGTGACTTGTTAACTCTCTGATCAACCCTCCTATCCAACCGACCGATTCGAGGGTTTCGAGGTCAGTTATAGGAAAATATCTACACCACTAGATACTCTGGTGTATCTGTTATTCTATAATTTAACATAACATGGTACTATCCATCGAAATATACACATTCCTGATGTTTTTCTTTCGGCGTCTAAGGTGAGAAAAGAATTTCACCTCCATCTTGGAAGGGTAGATAACTTATCTACTTATACACTTCATGTATTTTAAAGCTGCTGGAGTTGACGAAATTTCAGGGGAAATGATTAAAGCAGTTAATGACAACAACCTCTTGAGAATTTTAGATATTATAAATGAAGTATGGAGAGAAGAACAACCACCACAACAATGGAAAGACAGTATTATTGTAAAGTTACCGAAGAAAGGTGATCTATCAGACTGTAATAACTGGCGTGGTATATCTCTATTATCAGTACCTGGAAAATTATTATGTTGCATGATGTTAGAAAGACTTAAATTGCATGCTGACGAAAAGATCAGAGAAGAACAAGCGGGTTTCAGGCCGAAACGATCATGTATTGATCAAATATTCACACTAAGAACAATTATAGAAGAATCAGTGGAAATGCAATCGCCACTTATTATCACTTTCGTCGATTTTCAAAAAGCCTTTGATAGTCTACACCGCCCATCATTGTGGAAGATACTTACAATCTATGGTTTTCCAACAAAATATGTGAATATAATCAAAGCGCTATATGACAATGGAAGATGTTGTGTTAGAACAAATAAAGGGAATACAGAATGGTTTACAGTAGAAACAGCGGTGAAACAAGGCTGTATTATGTCACCACTACTTTTTGGAATAGCTATTGATTGGGTTATGAGAAACTATACCCACAATGAACAATTAGGTATAAAATGGACAAATGGAAAATTCCTCGGGGGACCTGGATTTCGTAGATGATTTAGCATTCTTAAGTTCAACACCCAGACAATCACAAGAAGCAGTAAATAATTTGTGTCATCTCTCGGTTAAAATAGATCTCCAAATAAATGCCTCTAAAACTAAAGCTATGAACTTTTCTAACGAGACCTTTGATATCATCTTGACGGGGAAAAACTACAGAAAGTTGAAAGTTTCAATTATTTAGGCAGTAAAATGACTCAGGATGGTGACACAACAAGAGAAATCCATACTAGAATTGCTTTGGCAGCTAGCGCCTTCAATAGATTATCTAACATTTGGAAATTACGATCATTGAATATACATACCAAGCTTCGTCTGTTTAATTCAAATGTTATCTCAGTGTTAACATACGGCTGTGAGAGTTGGAAAATAACAAAATCATTGGAGAACAAGCTGAATACATTCGAGAACAAATGTCTTAGAAAACTCATGAACATCAGTTGGAAAGAATTCAAGACTAATCGACAAATAAGAGAAGACTCTAGGCAGAAATATGTCTCCGACTATATAAGGAAAAGACGATGGTCATATATCGGTCATGTCCTACGAATGCAAAACAACAGAATACCACTACAGGCGCTCACTTGGGTTCCTGAGGGTAAGAGGAAAAAAGGAAGACCAAAAGAAACACTCAGAAGAACAATAATAAGAGAAGGAAGAACGTTGGGCCTAAATAATGTGCAAGAGCTAAGAGGAGTGGCGTCACAACGAACAACCTGGAGAGCACTGGTTTCTGCCTTATGCGCCGTGTTTGGTGCTTAAAGAATTTATTATTATTATTATTATATAAGGAAAAGACGATGGTCATATATCGGTCATGTCCTACGAATGCAAAACAACAGAATACCACTACAGGCGCTCACTTGGGTTCCTGAGGGTAAGAGGAAAAAAGGAAGACCAAAAGAAACACTCAGAAGAACAATAATAAGAGAAGGAAGAACGTTGGGATTAAATAATGTGCAAGAGCTAAGAGGAGTGGCGTCACAACGAACAACCTGGAGAGCACTGGTTTCTGCCTTATGCGCCGTGTTTGGTGCTTAAAGAATTTATTATTATTATTATTATATCTTCTGTTCTTTCTAAAACCCGCTTGTTCTTTCCTCAGTTTATGGTCAACTGCCTTTGAAATTCTCTGGATGATTATCCTGCCTTTACTGAGAGGAGAGTAATTCCTCTCCAGTTATTCCAGTTTGCAAAGTCGCCCTTCTTGGGCAGTTTGACAATTATTCCTTCTACTCCCTCGTGGACGACTTTATTATTATTATAATCGCAGAAGTGTGACAAGGGGGCGTGGGGGTTTAAATGGCAAAAGCTGCGTGGCGTCATATGTGGACGAACCCTATGGTAATTATTCATCCACTAATGTTTAATCCAGGGTTTTTTTCTGTTCTTTCTGCCTTCTCTATCTCTTTCTTTTTTTTAATTGACAATTTTTTAATATGTAGGTGTTAAATAGACAAGAACTTAACAAATCTCTCATCTCTGTTTTCATTTTATGTACGGTAATATTTCATTTTAAATGCCACACAAGCTATATCTTGTTCGTAAGCCTATAATGCGTAAAGCATTCTTGCGGTTTAAAAATTATATAGCTATTCTAAAATATGATCAATATTCTATACACCTCTCGATCGTGAGAGAGAGTAGTTCCGAAATTGTATTTCATAGATGGCTCTTTCTGTCTTCTGTACCAAACTAAACGATATAATCTCGTTCTATTGGGTGTAAAGGGCTCAGTTGAAATATATAAATTAAAAAATAAAATGGTATGAAATCAATTTTACAAGTAAACGGTACACATGAAATAAGGGACGTTTCGGGTTTTACCCTTCGTCAGCCATAGTTACGAACAGGTGACGAGAACAAGAATTACATACATCAAAATATATGATGATGAAGAACACACTAAATTAGCGATACAAGCAGATGGAACAACGGTGCTGAGCGAAACGAGAACAATAATAATGCAAAAGTTCAAAATTCCAAAACTGTCTCTCATGGACCCTTCGCTTTTACCTCATGCACACTTCTCATTGTCTCATGCACCCTTCTCATTGTCTCATGCACCCTTCTCATTGCTTCATGCACCATTCTCATTACCTCATTCATCTTTCTCATTATCTCATGCACCTTTCTCATTGCTTCACACACCCTTCTCATTACCTTATGCACCCTTCTAATTACCTCATGCACCCTTCTCATGACTTAATGCACCCTTCTCATTGACTCATGCACCCTTCTCATTGCCTCGTGCACTCTTATTACTGCCTCATGCACCCTTCTCATTGCCTCATGCACCCTTCTTACTGCCTCCTGCACCTTTCTCATTGCCTCATGCACCTTTCTCATTACCTCATGCACCCATCTCATTGCCTCATGCACCCTTATTACAGCCTCATGCACGCTTCTCATTGCCTCATGCACCCTTCTCATTGCCTCATGCACCCTTCTTACTGCCTCATGCACCTTCTCATTGCCTCATGCACCTTTCTCATTACCTCATGCACCCATCTCACTGCCTCATGCACCCTTCTTACTGCCTCATGCACCCTTCTTACTACCTCAAGCACCTGTCTCATTGCCTCATGCACCCTTCTCATTGCCTAATGCACACTTCTCATTACCTCAAGCACCTATCTCATTGCTTCATGCACCCTTCTACTACTATTATTATTCGGCCGAATACGAATAGAGGCCTTTAACTATTCGGCCAAATACGAACACGAATACGAATACTTAGTGAACGTTTGGCATAAAAAGTTGTGTTCAATAGGTCTACTGACATTTTTATTAATTATAAAGTAATTAACAACAAACACGTGACGTTTCCAAGTGCTCTAGTGTTACAAAAATATAGCAACTATCTTGGAACTATTTAATGCTACTAAATAACCACAAATCAGTTTTTAAATTTAGTTCAAAAGTCATTGCTGCATGAAACAGTTATTCGAATTTAAAAAAAAACCAATAGTCTCTCATCATTCTCTGCCAAAAGAAGACATCTGTTGTCTGAAAACATGTTGCCGACTATTCGTATTCGATTGCAGGGTACTATTCGGCTGAATACGAATATTTCATTAAATGCACTATTCGGCAACGAATCGAATACGAATATTTCATTGAATGCACTATTCGGCACCGAATCGAATACGAATCGAATATTCGGTGCATCCCTAATAAAAAGAGAGTCCCCAAATTTCAAGTATTGTTTTCTTTAAGGCCATATAATTTAATCTTTCATTATTACATTTTCCAATTTCACTGTTTTATCTTGACTCTTGATCATAGAACATTTGTTTTTCCTTTTTGTGTTATAACAGACTCAAGTGTTCTTAGACTTTCTTAAAACCTGTTTGATATCCGCTTTTGTTTCATGTTCAAGTCCATATAAAGTTAAAAACATTATAAAACACAAATCCAGATGTGTGTCATCGATATAAAAAGAATTCATGTCACACTTTAAAGAAACATATTGATTAACTAAAAAAACTGACATTGTCAGAGCCAACAGATAAGGTCACACACTTCTGAAGCCCGTAAAAGCCGGGTCACGATTGTAATGTTAACTGCTTGTCTATTTATCTTATTTGTTTTTTTTCCGCCCAACTCCAATCATTTGGCCCTTGTAATATTTAACTGAATCTCATACTCCAGGGTCCTTCCTTTGATGTCCTCACAAGTTTCCAGCAAACAATCTCCGATCTTATTTGGTGAGATCCACTACAGCCATTTTGCCATAGCTATTATCTTTTCTTTCTTTTTTTTTTTTTAAAAACACATCATAGTGAAGGTCAAAAGAGAATATTCCAATGTTTTTTTAACATTCAGTATACTTTACACCAACGGGCTGATCACCCGTTTGCCAGTCACTTCGATTACGGAAACAACAGCAGATGGATTGATTTGCCATTGCCCTAAGGACGCCAATAGGCGTGATGGGAAACAATGGCAAAGAAAACCTATCTTCTGTTGCCCTAAGACGCCACTGGGCGTAATGGCCACTGACTGCTTTGACGGTCGGTGGCTAAGGACGGAAGAAGAAGAGAATACTTTACGACAAATTATAGCTTCAGATACAGTTTGAAATCTCGTCTCCTATGCATATATATATATAAGGTGGCGATCTTGTATCTCATCCATCAAGACGTTCCCAGGAGCAGACTGTGACTCCGACCATGAACTTCTTGCTGCAAACTTCAAGATCAAATTGAAAAAAGTTGTTACAAGCGACAAAGTAATACGTTATGACACAAGCGCCATACCAGAAGAGTACAGTGTCGATATTCAGAACAAATTTGACATTCTTATGGCAGTACAGGAGGAAATGACACCAGATGAACTTGCTAATAACATCAGAGATGTATATATTACAAATGCACAGAGGTTAATTCCTAAAAGAAGTATAAAGAGACGAGAATACATCTCAGACAAAACACTGAAGTTGGTGGTAGAGAGAAGAAAAATGAAGTCCAAAAAAGATACAGAAAATCAGGAGTTGTACAAGGAATACACAAAGCAGATTAAAAAACGAGTCAGACAAGACAAACAACAATACATAAACGACACCTGCAGGAAAATAGAGGAAATGCGCGAACAGGGATTGAGTAAGAATATGTTTTCTGAAGTAGGAACATTGAAAAACAGCAACTTTAAATCATCATCCCGAGCAATAAACGACAAGAAAGGCGACACTCTAACAGAACGTAAAGATATTCTGAACAGATGGAAGGAGTACTGTCAAGAAATGTATACGGAAATAAACAAAGCGGCAGATAACAACGTCATGAATGAAGCGGAACGTGAACCAGAACCTACCATAGAGGAAGTCCGGAATGCAATCAAACACTTAAAAAGTGGAAAATCTCCTGGTTGTGATGAAATAACAGCTGAAATGATACAGGCAGGAGGAGAAGGCAGCGCTCGTATATACCATGCATTATGCTGCAAGATCTGGCAAAGCGGAATTTGGCCCAAGGAATGGAAACGATCAATTTACATACCCTTGCCATAAAAGGGCAACCTGAAACTGTGCACAAACTACAGAACTATAGCTCTTATAAGCCATGCCAGCAAAATACTTTTACAAATCATAATGAAAAGGATGCAACAAAAGCTAGAAACAGAAATAAATGAAGTACAGGCGGGTTTTCGACCAGGTAGAGGCACTAGAGATCATATATTCAACATGAGGATCATCATAGAAAAGTGTAGAGAATTCAACGTTGACCTACATACTTGTTTCATTGATTACACCAAAGCTTTCGATTGTGTACAACATCAGCAGTTATGGGCTATTATGAAAAATATGGGATTTCCAAACCACCTTATACAACTCATCGCACTGCTGTACCAAGAACAACAGGCAGCCGTAAGAATAGAGGGGGAAACATCAGAATGGTTTGAAGTACAGAAAGGAGTAAGACAAGGCTGTACCCTTTCCCCTTACCTGTTTAACATTTATGCCGAGAATATCATGAGAAACGTAAGAGATGACCAAGAACACACAGAGTTTGACTCATTTAACATCGGCGGGTACCAGATCCCGGAAATCAGATATGCTGACGACACAGTCCTCCTATCGACCAGCCCAAAAGGACTTGAACAATTACTTCTGTCCACCAAAAAACACAGCGAGGCCCAGAATCTATACCTAAACACCAAGAAGACCAAAGTATTGACAACAGACAAAGTAAAGACTAAACCAGAAATTGAAATTGATAACGAAGAACTGGAAAGTGTCAATGAATTCGAATACTTAGGATCAATCATTAACAGCTCTGGCGACTGTGCAGTAGAAATTAAAAGAAGACTTGCAATTGCTTCACATAAGCTAATACAGATGAAAAACCTATGGCAAGGCACAAGCAAAGAAACAAAGTTACAACTGATCAGAGCATGTATATTCCCAGTAGCAACATACGGCTGCGAGACTTGGACACTCAATAAAGCAGTTGCAAAAAAGATTACATCATTCGAAATGAAATGCTACAGAAGGATGTTGAGAATACCCTGGACAGAAAAAAAGACCAACAGAGAAGTACTGCACTCACTAAACGTACAGGAACATTGGCTCCTAAATACCATCGCAATAAGGAAGCTGAAATTTTTCGGTCATATAGAAAGACATAATAGTCTGGAAAAAACAGTGATGGAAGGCATGGTCCCTGGAAAAAGGGGAAGGGGTCGACCTAGACGACGGTGGACCCAGGACATCACAGAGAGTCTGAACTTGTCTTTGGCTGATGCAGGTCGACTTGCCCAGAATCGTGATGCGTTCAGAGCAGCTGTAATGGAGACAACGTTCTGGAAAGAATATGTCACATGATGATGATGATATATATATATATATATATATATATATATATATATATATATATATATATATATATATATATATATATATATACTGTTCAAAAAAAAAAAAGAAACGCATAGCTACTGAAGGCACACACATAGCCATAATTTTGAAATTCAATAACTTTTTTAATTTAATGAGTTAATTGTTCAAATTGCACACAAGAATACCTTACGGTTCAACCAATCAATTGACAGTTGTTTCGCATCAGGGTCACGAGAGTTTTTTGGCGTACAGGCTTTCCCGTTAGTATGGTGTGTGGCCTCCTCTTGCATCGATCAGCGACTGGCATCTCCTGGGCATGGATGCGATCAGACGTCTGATGTGGGCCTGTGGGATGGCTGCCCACTCTTCCTGAAGTGCCTGGAACAAATCACGACAATTGGCTGGAGCAACGTCTCGGCGACAAACACGTCTATGCAGCTCATCCCACAGGTGCTCAATCGGACTCATGTCTGGAGACAGGGATGGCCAGGGAAGGGTGAGAATGTTGTTGACAGTCAGGAACTGCGTGGTCAACCGTGCACAATGGGGTCTGGCGTTGTCCTGTTGAAACACAGACCTTTGGGCAGCCAAAAGTGGAAGGACATGGGGTTGAAGAATTTCATTGACGTATCGTTGCGCATTCAAGCCTCCTTCAATGTGCACCAATTGACTCTTTCCGTTGTAACTGATCATTCCCCACACCATTGCACCTCCACCACCGTGCGGCGGAGCTTCATCGACGCAATTTTGGGCAAAACGTTCATTTCGCCTACGGTAGACCCTACGCCGTCTATCATGACGCTGCAACAAAAAGAAAGATTCGTCACTAAACCAGACACGTCTCCATTGATTGTCAGCTGCCCAGGGACGATGCTGGTTGGCCCAAAGAAGTCGATTTTGGCGATGGCGGCGCGTAAGGACAGGTCCTCGGTGAGGTCGTTGTGCCCAAAGTCCAGCGTCATGCAGTCTATTCCGGACAGTTTGATCAGGCACATGACGTCCTGCAGGCAATGACTTGGCAGTTGCGGAAGCTGTTGTAAACCTGTCTCTGAGGTGACGAAGCCGAATAAAGCGATCCTCCGCTGCTGTTGTCACTCTGGGTCGTGCACTGCGATGCCGGTCTTCAACTGAGCCAGTGGCTTGGAACCGGTGCCAAAGTCGACTGATGGTACTCTAATGCACGTTTAGATGCCTGGGAACCTGACTTTGACTTTCGCCTGCATGCAGTCGGCCAATAGCAATGTTCCTTAAATTTATCGATAGAGACGCCATAAATGTCTGCTTGAAAATGAACTGAATTTTTTGTGTGTAGCGTTATCCTTTTATAGGGTTTCAGTTGCGTAGTCAGTGAATAGTGTTCACCCCAAATTTTGTTGCTTTCACGTGCGCGCAACATGAGCTATGGTCAAAAATTGCGTCATAAACACTATTGACCACTGCGTTGTAACGATTACAAAAACGAACGCAATTCAGATCAATACGTGCATTTGACACTGTAAAGAACATGTGAGGCTGGTTTTTATTTACGCTAGCCCCAAATGTTACTTACAAACTCATAAAAACGCGCCCTCGGATAGCTATGCGTTTCTTTTTTTGAACAGTAGATATATATATATATATATATATATATATATATATATATATATATATATATATATCTATATATATATATATATATATATATATATATATATATATATATATATATATATATATATATATATATATATAATATACACGGTGAGGCTAAGAAACCCATGACCTTTAAATATTTTAAAAACTCGGCCGAAAATGACCCGATTATTATGAAATTTGGTACAAATGGTGAGAAAATGGTTACCTACATTTTGCCTATTTCAGTTGGTGCTCAGTATGTCCGCCGCCAGCTGCAACACATGCGTGAAATCGGGTGCGCCACTTTCTAACTGACGCGTCAATTGTGCGCTGTTCTAGTTCATCCCATGCCTGCTTTATCCGCTCTCTTAGCTCATCCACGCTGCCAATGTTCTTTCGGTAGACATTCTCTTGCAAAACGCCTCACATCCCATAGTCCACGGGGTTAAAATCTGGACTATTTGGTGGCCAAAAATTCGGTTCGATGAATTCAAGTGTCTCCTGAGTGAGCAGCGCAACTGTATCCCTAGCACGATGAGCAGGCGCGCTGTCTTGCTGGAAGATGAAGAAATCTGACATTTCCCTCATGTCGGGAAGAAGGCATTTCATCAACAGTTCGTTGCGGTAGTAATCGCCATCTATCTTGATACCAGGTTGAACAAAATGAATTCCAGTGCTGCCCAGTGATGAGACACCAATAGAGACCATTACTGATTTGCTGAACGTTGGTTTTGCTCGCAGCAACCGATTAGCAGATATGTTTCTTTTTCTGGTGACAACCGGTGCATACACCCGATCGTTCTGACTATTGGTAGGCCGAGCAACAGTAAACAGTTTTTCAGCCGTGAAAAATATGAAACTCACTTTATGCTCTGAGAAGCGTCGCAAAAGATGTTGGCACCGGGAAAGCCGTGACTCTTTGTTGCGTTCAGTCAACTCTGTCGACCGATGTTTTTTCAAACATTTTAACTTAAGTTCCTTTTTGATGATTCTGCCCACGGATCTTTGAGAAGCGCCTATCTTACGAGCAATTTGACGTTGGGAAAGATGTGTTTGCGGACGTCCTTCTTGACTTTGCACAAGCTCGTTAACAGCATTGATGTTGTCATCGGTGAGCGCAGTGCTTGTTCGGCCAGTGCCTTTACAACGTTCAACAGTGCCGGTTTGGTCTATCTTTTGCAAAAGATATATCAGTCCACCTAAAGTCCATCCTTTGTTTGGAAACTCCTTAAGAAATCGTTTCGCACCATAATTTTTGTTTTGTCGAAGAAATTTGAATGCCGTTTTTTCTGCGTCAGAGAACGCCATTTTGCAGCAGAGGAATTACAGTTGTATACAGCGTCACCTGCAAGGCGTAAAATTCGTTGCGTGAAATTTGAAATTCGAAATTTGAGACTCGAAATTCGAAAAGGGATATTGTTATCATAATTGTCACCCAATTCCATAATAGTCGTGTCATTTTCGGCCGAGTTGTTAAAAATATTTAAAGGTCATGGATTTCTTTGCCTCACGGTGTTCTACGGACAGTTAGCAGATGGCAAGAGAACAGTTGGGCGACCACAGCTGAGGTTCAAAGATGTGTGCAAGAGAGATATGAGGGCACTGGACATGGATCCAGCAACATGGGAGGATGAAGCTGCCAATCGCACTAAGTGGCGATGCTATTTACGGCGCCACCTCAGATTGGGCGAAGAGAGGCTCACACAAGAAGCAGAGGTGAGGAGAAAACGTCGAAAGGAGCACCAGGAAAATAAGCAGCTGAGGGCTGTCACCTCAGGGGCGCATTCCCATAGTCAGTTATGACTGAAGGAGCTATTATTATTATTATTACGGTGTATATATACAGGGTGTTTATAAAGTCGCTGTGCAGTGAATTTAAAAAATATTTTAGAAATTACGTCACGAATGATGAAATTACGTCATGATATTCTGTGTTCCAATGCTGTGTTCCACAATCCCGTGTGCAGCATTACACAACAAGCCCCAATTGAAAACTACATTTCTGGTGACGTAGTCTCGCCCGGGCGTAAATTTCACTGCACAGCGACTTTATAAACACCCTGTATATATTGGCAGACAAATGAACATACGTTAGAGTCACACACACACATATAATACACCAAAACAAAGACACTTAAATTGTATTGCAACTCCATTAATCACAAGAGGATGTTTATGATTAACACAAAAATAAAAACACGAAGCATTTTCACATGTATTTTCTATACCCTAAGACTAACTGATTATCTAAACCGACACAACACTCATATGCGTCTTATGGTCCCATTGCGCGACCCAGAATTACTAAGTAACCACGATTCCTGTGCTCCCTGGAGAGGCATTGACGGTTCTAATGTGAATGTTTTTGTAGGGAGAAAATCAAGTCAAAATCTACACCGTTTAGCAGCACTTGTTTCGAGTAGTACGTAATGATACTAACTTTAATAAAACACATTTGTTCTGACGAAACATAAAGTAAATGAAGTAAGATTTCTTTCATCGTAGGCTGCAAATATACGGATATGGGACACTTTATCCGGCTTCACAGTATCCGGAGGATTTCGAAAACCAGAAACCGACATGTTTAATTATCAAGAAATTACTCTGTCTTTAGCTTTGTTGATGTTGATACCACTTAATGTGGGCCGGTTTTCAAAACCGTCGATTTTGAAGGTCTGCCTTTCTCATGATTTTCATCCAAATTTTCTATGCTTTTTCAGCCCTCATATGACTATATTTTTTAGTTCTTTTTTTCCAGCACTCATATGACTACATTTTTAGTTCTTTTGTTCCAGCTCTCAACGCATATATTTGTAGTGCGTTTTTCAGCACATATCACAGTCATTATGTTAAATAGCACGGCAGAAAATTTTTTTTTAGCCTAGTATGGTTGCCAAGAAAATTTAAAAAAATGAAATCGCGTGTCTCGTAAGTGTTAACAATTTTTTTTTTTTTTTTTTTTTTTAACCAGCGGCACTCGAGCTTTCCAGCTCTTTCGGCCCAATGACATGTCATTGCGAGGCTGGGAGGTCAGTGGACTTTCCTTCCAACCCGGTCAGGAGCTTCGCTCCTTCCCATCCACACGGGATTTATGTGCAGGAGCCGTTCAGGTTATTCAGTCAAATTTCCGGTCGAAAACATTTCTTCAAACGCCGACAGCCGGGTTTGAACCATGAACACCTGGTCGCCAGTACAACGTCGTAGCCATTACACCAGCGCGGCTCCCAAGTATTAACAATAAAGTGTAGTTACTAAAACGTCTAGACAAGTTTTGTTTGGAAAGTATGTTATTGGTCCATCACCTATCTATGATTTAATGGAACATAAATAAACACCTAGAAAGTGTGATGGCGATCGTGATTTATCCAAGTTAATGGAACACGCAGACATTTAGCCAGACAAAGAATGTAGAAATAGACATGTTGTTGATGAAATGGATTCAACAGCGCCGAAGTGAAAAACACTCTCTCAATTGTTCTCTTATCATGCATGACCAAATCAAACATGTTCCATCAGCAGATTAGATAGAGCGTAACAACATCACGTGAGTATACTTTTGGCTACTGTGCAAAATTTTATACAAGTAGTGGTATTCATATTTTAGGCATGTCTAAATCCTCAAGTCTTCAAGAAGTAGTGTGGATCTAGTCCTGGTCATGCAGGGGTACGTGGCAATGAGAGAGCTGACAGACTGGCCTCGAGAGCACCCATAGTGGGGACACTGGACATGGATAAGGGAGAGATACTAAGGGCAATAAATGATCGCATGCTGGATAATGACACTGCAATGGATGAATCAACAAAGCTGAAACTGTTTCAGTTTGGCGTCAAACGTGGGACTAGCAGAAATGGACGTGAGAGAGGATGCATCCGTCGTATGTACAACCAGCGTGCTACAGGAACAATTAGCATTCAGACTCTTCTACATTTGCTGATGGAGACTGAGCACCTATGGGTTTGCTCGGAGTTCAGTGAGGTCGATTCTGATTAACAATAACAATACCAGAAATCCTGAAAAACTTCCTTAAACGGCAAATCCTCAGGTTCCAAGCATGCCGGTAAATGGTCCCACACTTGTATTTAGAAATGTGCTGGTTAACGCTTAACAGATCTTCTCAAAGATACTTTGATCTGTCTGCTAAGGAGAATATGATATGAAGATGGAAAGGGTTGAGTAATAACTCAAGAAGTATTAATATGAGTAATTGCATCTTCACAATTTGCATTCTGAAATAATAGTGCACATTAAGGAAAGGCGGGCGGAATGTATGTGTGTTGTATACTGGTGGTGTACTGTTATCAGTATATATATAATATATATATATATATATATATATATATATATATATATATATATATATATATATATATATATATATATATATATATATATATATATATATATATATATATATATATATATATATATATATAAAGTATATACTGTTCAAAAAAAAAAGAAATGCATAGCTACTGAAGGCACACACATAGCCATAATTTTGAAATTCAATAACTTTTTTAATTTAATGAGTTAATTGTTCAAATTGCACACAAGAATACCTTAGGGTTCAACCAATCAATTGACAGTTGTTTTGCATCTGGGTCACGAGAGTTTTGTGGCGTACGGGCTTTCCCGTTAGCATGGTGTGTGGCATCCTCTTGCATCGATCAGCGACTGGCATCTCCTGGGCATGGATGCGATCAGACGTCTGATGTGGGCCTGTGGGATGGCTGCCCACTCTTCCTGGAGTGCATGGAACAGATCACGACGATTGGCTGGAGCAACGTCTTGGCGACAAACACGTCTATGCAGCTCATCCCACAGGTGTTCAATCGGACTCATGTCTGGAGACAGGGATAGGCAGGGAAGGGTGAGAATGTTGTTGACAGTCAGGAACTGCGTGGTCAACCGTGCACAATGGGGTCTGGCGTTGTCCTGTTGAAACACAGACCTTTGGGCAGCCAAAAGTGGAAGGACATGGGGTTGAAGAATTTCATTGACGTATCGTTGCGCATTCAAGCCTCCTTCAATGTGCACCAATTGACTCCTTCCGTTGTAACTAATCATTCTCCACACCATTGCACCTCCACCACCGTGCGGCGGAGCTTCATCAACGCAATTTTGTGCAAAACGTTCATTTCGCCTACGGTAGACCCTACGCCGTCTATCATGACGCTGCAACAAAAAGAAAGATTCGTCACTAAACCAGACACATCTCCATTGATTGTCAGCTGCCCAGGGACGATGCTGGTTGGCCCAAAGAAGTCGATTTTGGCGATGGCGGCGCGTAAGGACAGGCCCTGGGTGAGGTCGTTGTGCCCAAAGTCCAGCGTCATGCAGTCTATTCCGCACAGTTTGATCAGACACATGACGTCCTGCAGGCAATGACTGGGCAGTTGAGGAAGCTGTTGTAAACCTGTCTCTGAGGTCACGAAGCCGAATAAAGCGATCCTCCGCTGCTGTTGTCACTCTGGGTCGTCCACTGCGATGCCGGTCTTCAACTGAGCCAGTGGCTTGGAAGCGGTGCCAAAGTCGACTGATGGTACTATGATGCACGTTTAGATGCCTGGCAACCTGACTTTGACTTTCGCCTGCATGCAGTCGGCCAATAGCAATGTTCCTTAAATGTATCGATAGACGCCATAAATGTCTGCTTGAAAATGAACTGAATTTTTTTTTATGTAGCGTTATCCTTTTATAGGGTTTCAGTTGCGTAGTCAGTGAATAGTGTTCACCCCAAATTTTGTTACTTTCACGTGCACGCAACATGAGCTATGGTCAAAAATTGCGTCATAAACACTATTGACCACTGCGTTGTAAAGATTACAAAAACGAACGCAATTCAGGTCAACACGTGCATTTGACACTGTAAAGAACATTTGAGGCTGGTCTTATATACCCTAGCACCAAATTTTACTTACAAACTCATAAAAACGCGCCCTCGGATAGCTATGCGTTTCTTTGTTTTTATTTTTGAACAGTATATATATATATAGTGAAGTGCACTTTATTCGAAGCGTGATAATTCGAAGTTATACCTAACTTGATACTTTGATATGACCTCTGTATTTAATGCATGGAAGCATATATGGAGCCATCCTGTATGACCACCAGTTATGTATGATGCCAAAGTATATAAATGTGGATGGGAACCTCTGTCTTTGAGGCTAATTACATCCTCATTGATTCTTGAAATCATCCATACACTTCCAGGGATTCCCCCTGTGGTGAAACATGTTGGGAACCCAGCATTGCACACTAAGCTTGGAGGAGCCACTTGAGCCCCAAACGTAACTCTGGCTTTTACCTGGTTGCCTGCATACAGGATGATCTCACTGTGGATCCCATGACAGTCAGGGGGAGCTGAGAAGTGGTTCTGTGTAGGACGTGATGATTCTTTTCGACAGCCCAAAACCAGAGCACGGTATCTTAGCTTTGCATATTTGGAGAGGCCCCCTTTGATTATGGGGAATGCACAGTATGCCACACGCTTCTTCCTCATAGCCTCGGACCAGATGTGATGATTCTTTAAATACAAACCAAGCTGGAGAAACTGGAGCTCATGACTTCAACTCAACACATTTCGGAATGGCAGAAAACCCACAGGAAAAGCCTAGATCTACAGTGTAGATAATATCAAAGAGCCTTCAACTTGGTATTAGCTACAAAAGAGCGAGATTCTCAGCAGCCCTAGTTAAACAACAAAAACAACCTCTGTGTTAACCACATTTGTGTATACGGTACACAAATAAAGTGTTTGATTTGTTCTTATTATTGACAAAGCTTAAACTACGATGCTGCACATTCGCCCCTTTGCTTAGTTTGTAACCATTTAATTCGAAGTGCCGTCCAGGGTCGCTCTCAGTAACAAGCTTGAGTGCATGACGGAAACATGAAACGCAAAGTTCAGTCACAACCAATCCTATTGATATTGATATTCACATCCACGTGCCGTTTTAAGGACTTTTAATAATCACTTCATTTATTGACCACTTATACCCACGCATGTTTTTCACGATGGGATCAAAGTTAGAATTTTCGACCAAACATTTTGACTGTGAAACCAAAAAGACTTCTCTTGCTGTTTTTTTTTTTTCAAGACACGTAACTGTGTATCATGCTACAGGGCCTGCACGTTCATTTGGTTTGTAACATTTTTCAAGCACTCTAAATTGATGTTTAAAACTCAAAATTACGTTCAGTAAAATGGTTCTGTATACCGATGTGTATCTCATAATGTCCTTATGTGTAATGGCTTATACGTATGCACGCTAAGCAGGGCCGGATTAAGCCAAGAAGGGCCTCAAGGGCCCCCCCTCCCCCCTTTGCACCTGATAGGCAATAATTGTAATTTTTTCAAACCCCTTAGAATGGTGATGGTATATGTTAGTAATATTAATAGACTGATATGTTAGTTTTTAAGCACTGTTTACCTGTTATAAGTAATTATTCTTTTTATAAATGATTATTAGTATTATTGTTATTGTTATTAATATAAACACAACAAATACATTTTATTGAAAATTGTTCTTGTTTTTCTTTCAACAATTTGTTCAATAAATGTCTTTTTTTTTAAGAGCATTGTAAATGCAATTGCAAATGCCAACATTTTCTTGTTGTACATGAACCTATGCATTTTTTTTTTATTTTTTTTTTTATTAACTTGTACACAAGCCTCCAAGAACACCTGGTCCCTAGACTTCAGCCTACTTAGCCAAATGGATAATCCGCCCCTGACGCTAAGTGTATTATTGGTTTAACTTAAAGTCGAAATGAAGAAGAATCAAGGGGCTTGTTTTCATGACATTACGTTATTTACATTATCGCTGTGAAAATAGGTATCTTTTATTATTTACTTTAACATTTTAAATTTTATTAACAGATTAAGATTTTTACTATGATTGAAAAGGTTGTGACTGATTGTGATGATATACATTGATACACCGATAGAATTATTAATTGCAATTATAAAAATAAGGTAGAAATGAAAATAGTGGAGTTATGAAGTTTCGTCTTCACCCACGCCGCAAGCGCGTTGATTTTAGCAGACAGTATTGTGAAAAAGATGGTACCATCATTTTCTAGTGTCCTTGAAAAACTATTTATAACATGACACGAAAAGCCTACTCGTTCAGACGGAGCAAAAGAGGGGAGAGACAGAAAAATGATACCGTCTGCACGCGTGGCTGTTTGAAAATACGACACAAATTCAAAATATGTTCGGCAATTGGGTCACGCAAACAACCTTAGCTCTTATAAAACGGACGTATTTCTGACGTAATACGGGAGACTATCGTTTTTAGTTTGAAAATAGCGGTAGAAAGAAGTGAACAGGGGGTAGTTTATAGATTTCAATATTAGTGAAGACTAATATGAAAAAAAAATTATGGAATTTTGAACCATTATACATAGGCTCATAAAACCTATATATTCGGGTGCCATAGTGTCTCCTGACAAAAAATATGGTTTCATTTACCCTATAGTCCAACTAACAGCCAAGATATGGTCATAATACTAGATAGTCACAGACACAGTGACAAACACACTGGTGTTCTGACATTCGCTATCGGTAACGTATTTTTGCACGAGTTGTTGAAAAGAGGCGTGAGAGGGTAGGGCAAAGTCCAAAAGAGGGGAACGTTAGGACTGAGGTAATATGATTTGGAGCGGAGTTTGAAAGGGGGAAAGAAATTATGGGATGGCTCAAACTGAATATTTTTTTTTGTAATGTTAGGCCAAAACCAAGTCTATTTTTGACGAATGCTAAGTTCGGACGGACAGACCGACAGAAGTACACTAACAATGGACCGAAATTGGACCTTAGATTTAAAATTTTGAATTGACAAACTTAGTAGTTAGATCTCATTGGTCGAAACAGATCAGATTACTGGGAAAGTTGAAGGCTCGGTGCCATTTTCACGAAGACTGTTCATAGAAGCAGGACGCTTGAGAGCTGAGAAGTGTGTCGTGCCTTGAATATAGATATAATTTATAAAAAGTATAAGGGCGCCATAGTCCAGCAAGCAGTACATCTGAGGTTGTGCTAATTCAACGTTCCTGTGTGTGTATTCTTTGAATTGTGGTAAGACCGAAATTATTAACATTATTTATACTATTAATGATGTTGTTTGACTTGGGTAATGAAGAAAACATTACGACTGTAAGTAAAGAAATCATTAGTAGACTTATACAAGCCTATTTGTTGCTCCACCATGTTATCAAGCTATCAGAGAGGTAGTAATAAAATATTTATAGGTTGTCACCAGGAATCACATCACCTATTACACTGTATGGAAAAAGATCATTGAGAATGGCAGAGGCGTTGCAGACATTAGGGAGAGGAATATGAAAACTTGTACAAAGTATTACCTCATTTTATGGAGATGTGCTGAGTTGGTCAGAGAGATCTGATCCAGGTCTTTTATGTTAAATATTGTATTGTTTGTAAACTTGATGGATTAGGTACTATGCTAAGACAGAACATAATTTTCATGTTACAGGGTTTTTGTCTGGCACTAGTCAGGTGCCAGATTCCTGTGTGGAAAAGTTACTCCAGCAGAGATAGAGGTACTCGCGGCCTACCCTATTTCTTTTGGGACAAGATCAACAGTGGCTGTTGGCAGATCATACATCTATGTTCAATCCTCCAATGCCAGTTAAGTAAACAAGCCCTGGCACGAGGAGAATTTATCAACTTTTCCACTTCATAAACGTGAAAAGGAAATATAAATAAAGACTATCTGTCAAGAAGTAAAGTGTATCCAGAGAAAAGAAACACTGTGACAAAGACTGGGCGTGATGTTAACACCCCAACCAGCCAGCTCATAACACTTTAGAAATAGCTAGAAATTTTACAATACCATAAAAACTACAATATATATATGATTAAGGACAAATTGTCCTCTTTTAGTTAATTAAGTATGCCTATTATTTATGTATATATTTAAATTGATCTCATGTGATTTGACAGTCCAAACCAAAAGAATCTTAGGTATATGACTAATAAAGTTATAGAAAAAATTGCATATTACTAACTTTTAACAACCGGTGTTGGTTGATTTGATCACATAGATTAATATTGGTGTTTGTGTGTGTGTTTGTGTAATTAATTACCATCACACCACACTTGCATAACCCTAGACATTAAACGTAGCTATCAGACATACTATTCAAGAATAGGTCTGGTTGAGGTCATAAGGTGGTAGCAGAAAGGTGTCCTGATATACTCAACCCAAACTTTGTTATAACCAGGGACCTTCACAGCTGACCTCATTCAGTACAATAGAAACAAATACAACAACATTTCATAACATCAAAAACCACCACACTGATCTTCTTGTGAAAACGTAAAGAATAAACCAACAATGTTGATCATCTTGTATGTAACACGCAGTCATCAAGATTTTAAGGGCTGTTGTTGTTGTTTAACAAGAGCTACTGAGCTTCTCGCTCTTCAGCAGCCAAAACCAAGTTGAAGACTCCTTGGTACTATCTACACTGTAGATCTAGGCTTTGCCTGTGGCTTTTCTGCCATTCTGAAACGTGTTGAGTTAAGCCATGATCTCCAGTTTCTCCAGCTTGGCTCGCATTCAAAGGATCATCTAATAGGGTCCCAGCTAGGAGTAAGAAGCACATGGCATACTGTGCATTCCTCGCCATCCAAGGCGGCTCTCCAACTATGCAGAACTAAAATACTGTACTCTGGTTCTGGGCTCTTCCTAGGAATTGTCACGTCCTGCACAGAGCCACTTCTCAGCTCCCCCACCTATCACTGGGTCCACAGTAAGATTAATGCAGTCAACCAGGTCAAAGAATTACGTCCGAGTCTCAAGTGACATATTCAAGCTTAGTGTGCAATTCTGGGTTCTCAACAAGTTTCACCACAGGGGGAATCCCTGGAAATGTGTGGATGATTTCAAGAGTCAATGAGGGTGTAATTAGTCTCACAGACAGAGGTTCACTTCCACATGTTTATTGTAGCATTGTGCATAGCTGGTGGTCATAGAAGGATGACTCCAGATATGCCTCCATGCATTTCAATGGCTGAAATTGGCGGAACAAAACCAGGACAGTGCAAAAGTCTCGTTCTGGAATATAATTCAAATATATTTTAATTAGAACCTTTTGTTAACACTCCTTTAGGTTTATCACGGATGAAGCAGCCGATCACACCAAGTGGCGATGCTCTCTGCGGCGTCACCTCAGATTGGGCGAAAAGAAGCTGTGACAAAACGTCTGAACATGCTCTTTTGTGTGATCTCTCACACCTTCAGCCCTCAGGAAGTATCCTTTCTCTTTCTTCATTTTTCTCACTCATCGCTTTTATTTGGCATAAATCATGCCTTTTCATTCGTTATTTTCACTATTTTGCTCAATGCTGGACATAGCATGGTAATGTCTGTAACACGCCACTCCCCTATGGCAGTATTTTCAACGGGAGTAATTCGTATCTTATTGTTTCATACTTCACTTTCAGACTGTTGTTACGCTTCGCCAGGTTTGGTGACCCGGCCGGCGATAATATTTTATCACATAATCCGTATGACCATCTGTAAACGTGTCGGTCCAACGTCTGACCCCATTGGAAAGCTGTTGATCATGTTGACAAAAGCTTGCATTGTGCGTCCGATGAAAGAAGACAACACTGTCTGACCAGACATCTGTCTGGCAGAGGCACGCAGATAAAGGGGATAAATAGATAATCTGTCGGGATACACATCTGGGCGGAAAACATTAAGCCAGGAAAACATGGTCACAATATTGTGATAGACAGAGGCGCCGGAAGTCTTATGTTACGATTTGACATCACTGTTGTAAGACCCACACGCATATATTAAATTTAATATTTTCAAATACGCGTGGGATGAGAAATGATAAACTTCCCCACCCAAACAGTGCTAGATAGATTTGATTGGTTCACCAGAATCTATAATGAATTGATGGAAACATTCGGCGGAAACACAGCTGGGATTTGAAACTAAGGAGTGTGAGATATACTGCAAAAATCAGACACAGAACAGACAGACTGCATCGCAGCGTCAGCTAAACACCTCCTACAAGCCAGAGGAAAGAGGATAGCACATCATTCCACCACTATAAGTACCAGATCGAGTATTGGGCAACTTTGGAATTCACAAGTAAACCCTCCATTTTACTACAAGACTGGAAACCTAGGAATTTTATCACAAGGAGTCAGAGAGGAATTTTAACAAAAGTTTTCCCAGGCAAGAATTTGCAAAACACCAGCCGTCAGAGGAATTAACTCATATTTCCCAGACCCAGTCATAAGAGGAATTATACCAACAGTTTTCCCAGGCAGGATTCATAGAACACCAGCCGTCAGAGGAATTAACTCATATTTCCCAGACCAAGTCATAAGAGGAATTATACAAACAGTTTTCCCAGGCCCGGAATTTACAGAACACCAGCCGTCAGAGGAATTAACTTATATTTCCAGACCTTAATGATTCGAACAGCATCTAACTAAAGGGCTGTGGGTCCATTCAAAAAATGTTCCAGCCAGGAGAATTCGTGGTTACAAGACATCAGATTTAAGTACTGAAGTTCCTACGCCACTAGTGTGAGAGAAGAGTATCACCACCAACCGCCTACAGTGGACGAATTATGTGGAGAAGTGTACTCATCACCAAAACGAAGTGACGGAAACCACAGCTGCAGGACTCAGCTGGAGCTAAGTTTTATATAACAGGCTACAGCAAAAATACGGACATTATTAACGCCCTACCTAAACCTCAGTAAGGAAACCTTAATTTTAATTTTCACCCAATTTTCTATATTTATTTTCCCATGTTAAAAACTAATTGACTATTAAATTTGTTGTATGTTATTTTAAACTAAACAATAATAGTTGATTCCGTTTATATGTACGAAAGCAAACATATGAGCCAGTTTTTCTTGCTAAATATATATATATATATATATATATATATATATATATATATATATATATATATATATATATATATATATATATATATATATAGAGCCATTACTTATAAGAGGGCATTCGTTGGATTACTTCAACTGGGGGCTTGAACGGGCCAGAATCATTGCATAACCCCTTCACAAAAGGCGACGGACCAGATAATAAGTTAAAAAATTTGCTCAGCCCTTAAGCAGCGTTTTTTCTTGACTTCTGGGAATTTCTTGTGAAGGCTCCCCTAAGGTAGAAACGCCATTCATCTTCTATCTATATCTTTGCCAAGAGTAATCTTGCGCAAAGATAGATACCTTGGACGACCTACTTTTAGATACGCTTGCGTTGTGACCATTAGTGAACTACTACTGCAAAGCAAGGGGAGGCAATCCCGTGACAGAAGCACTCACGGCAAGCAGAAGAGAGGAGAAAACGTCGAAAGCAACATCAGGAAAATAAACAGTTGAGGTCTGTCACCTCAGGGGCGCATTCCCATAGTCAATTATGACTGAAAGGCTATTATTATTATTAGGATCATCACCTTATATCTATGAGCAGATGCATACTAATTAAACTTCACACTCTTTCTTTTGTACACCACATTGTCATGGAGTAGCTTGGAGGCGTTTCATCTAAGTTTTGGTATATATCTGTCATTGAATATGTCTGTTTGACTGAATGAACTTTAATCCGGTATGTTGTGGACGCTTAAACTACACTGCCCGTTGATCTCTTCCCTGCTTTCCCTATCTCTGACGTCCTGGCGATACAATTGGTTGTTATACTTGGCTTTTAATTAGGAAGACTAACTCTTTGTTTATCTGGATGCACAATGTTGTCCATTCTTTTACTCATCAACATCATTATCACAATGAAGCTCCCCCAGAAGCTTAGGCTTTAACAAACGTATGCTAAGTCTTGCTGTCCAGATCTATCTACCCCAAGGTGTTTCCTTCTCTTCTTCATTTCCTTCACGCCTGATTCCAGCTGTGTCTTCTCGTGTGTTCCCTTGTCTCCTATCTCTCTCTCTTATCCTGGGGAATCCAGAACAAGGCCTGCCTGGTAACGCTATCAACAGGCTTCCTCTGTGTGTGTGCTCTATCCATCTTCAGCGTCTTCTTCTCATCTCTTGTTCCACTAACACTTGCCTGGTTCTTGCCATCTCTTGTTCCACTTACACTTGTCTGGTTCTTCTCATCTCTTGTTCCACTGACACTTGTCTGATTCTTGTCATCTCTTGTTCCACTGACACTTGTCAGGTTCTTGTCATCTCATGTTCCACTGGCACTTTTCTGGTTCTTGTCATCTCTTGTTCCACTGACACTTGTCTGATTCTTGTCATCTCTTGTTCCACTGACACTTGTCAGGTTCTTGTCATCTCATGTTCCACTGGCACTTTTCTGGTTCTTGTCATCTCTTGTTCCACTGACACTTGTCTGGTTCTTGTCATCTCTTGTTCCACTGACACTTGTCATCTCTTGTTCCACTGACACTTGTCAGGTTCTTGTCATCTCTTGTTCCACTGACACTTGTCAGGTTCTTGTCATCTCTTGTTCCACTGACACTTGTCAGGTTCTTGTCATCTCTTGTTCCACTGACACTTGTCAGGTTCTTGTCATCTCTTGTTCCACTGACACTTGTCAGGTTCTTGTCATCTCTTGTTCCACTGACACTTGTCTGGTTCTTGTCATCTCTTGTTCCACTGACACTTTTCAGGTTCTTGTCATCAGTTCCACACATTAGTGATCTTGTCCTACCACTTCAATCCTTCTTGTCAACTCAAGCATCCATTTAAAAAGATCTGTAGCTTTTTAGTTCTTGTTTTTCTTGTTCTCCATGTTTCAGAGCCATACAATAAGACAGACTTGATATTTCATTCTATTATTACTGTTGGTCAGTTTACTGTTATCTTGTTTCTCTAGCTTAAATTCACTTCTGACTTGGCTTTACCAAGTGGCCATAGGGAAATATTTTATCCATACACAGTTAGTTCTGACATTTTCCCTGTTGCCGTTCGCGAGTATGTAATGGTGCTCAGCGGAGAAAGAACTTTCTTAGCAAATGGCAGAACTAAATCACTGTACTATTGTTTCCATCTGTCTTACGTTAACATTAATTGTCATTATTATTTTCCGAATACTTTCCATAAACCATCTTAACTTGATAATATTGGATACACAATTAAAATTCTAGCCCCATGTTATCCCTGGGGTCTTTACTGGGGCAAGGACTGGGTAGAATCCATTCTGTTTATTTACCGCACGTCTCTCCGGTCAATGGACGGGTTGTATTCTCATTTATTTTTAATGTTTCTCGCTTAGCTCTTCCTTTCTTTCCTCTCTGTTTTTATTTGCATGTTCCTGACGAAGGCTTTTCTTAGTCCTGTGTCCTAGTAAGACATCGTACCATTCTTCTAACCCACCATTTACTGGGGCAACAAAAGCTTGGGATTATTTCTCTAACCAGGCATGCTGTGAGAAGCTCCAAAGAAGCGTTTGTGCATGGAGTGGCAGCCCCACCATGTGAAACAGTTTGCTATAGAAACAGCTGTGGAAGAGTGCATATGTGCCATGGTGCAAGCTTCCCCGTATTGGAGGTTGCTGCACTGGTGACTCTATGCACCATAAGGAGTCATAACATGGACAGAATGATGTATTAAAATTCACTGGGAAGAGACGCCTATTAAAACATACCAGCAACCACATAAATTGATCAATGACGACAAGAGAAGTACGGGAAGACGTAAAGAAAATAGAAACAACGTTCAGAAAATTTTGGTGTGGGGAAGAAAGCCAATACCAAAAATTGATCAACATTAAAGAAAGAACATGATTGTCTCAGGCGCTAGCATTCTCTCATAATGTTGATTACCTTTCCTCGAAGTTTAATTTTGTTGCAGAACACACTCTACAGCTTGCGTTTTTGATCCTACTAAACCTGACATCTCGCTTAACCAGATCATTTCTTCAATCTTCTAGCAAAGACTACACCAATCTCGTTTTTTTTTCAATTACGTGGTTAATGAAATGCACAAATTTTATTTTGACAGCAGGGGTCAGGAATATCAGTGAAGGATGATTGCTGTGTCCGAAGATGAGTTATAGATGTAGACAGATAAATGCGAATGTGACGTTCCCTTCACATCAAATGTATCGATTCAACAGAACTCCAGGTCGCCCTAGGATATGTGAGATGTTATTTGATTTTTTATACTGGGGGCACTAAAAGGCCAAAGAAACGTTCATTGCTCCGGGAAATGTAAGGAAATCAGAAGAAATCAAGCCCAACACAAAAATGAGAATCTTCGACTCAAATGTCATCAGTCCTATTGTATGATTCTGAAACACCGAGGACAGCACAAGCGACAACCAAGAAGTTACATACTTTCATAAATGGGTGCTTCCGTAAAACAGAAGGATTGAAAGGGTACGGCAAAGTCACCAATGAAGATCTGATAACAAGAAAGAAATAGGCAAGTACTAGTGGAACACGACGTGGCAAGAAGACGCTGACCTCAGACTGGGCTCACACGTTGATAGCATTTTCAAGTAGTCTTTATTCTGGAATCCTCAAGGCACAGAGGGGCTGGCCGAAGAACACATGAAAAAAGAGAGCTAGAGACAAATACAAATTATTAGAAAGTTATTTAAAGACAAGAAGTCATGACATGTATTTGTTAAAGGCCTATCCTCCTTGCGGCCGGCGTGATACTGACCACATCACACCTAGTGTGCCGATGGTTAAGAAAATATGGGCCTAACACTATATTCCCAATATGCCACTATGGGCGTGTAACGGGATCCTTTACCTTTTACCTATGCTCCTTGGGCAGCTAAATAATAGGGAATGATAAGTCATTGCATTACATGTAAATAGGTATTATGCAATGTTCATTAAGCCAATCACTAAAGTATCTATCTGTTTCTCATATTTCTGAACACGAGGGGAAGCAATGTTTGCCTATAAAGTGTTAAAGAAAGAGACTAAATACACGCAGAAGAGAAGAGGAAACTGGTATAAAAGTGATAAAGAAGTCATGGCACGAAACTGAGCAGACGGTACGGCGACTGGCGAACGGTGCCAATTTGTTGAACGTCTATGCTCTTCAAGGAACTGAAGAGTAATGATTGTGATAAAACGTCCAACCCAAAAACATGAACTTCTTTAACCATTCAATTGTCGAATAGTACGATGTCTTCCTACAGCACAACTCCACCAACACAAACTTCTCTAACCATTCAACTTTGAGTAGCAGGATAGCAAGAATAACGTCAAAAATTAACCTGCATTAACATAAACTTCTACAACCATTCAATTTTCAAGTAGCAAGAATTTCTCCTGCAGCTTAGGCGTCACCAATACAAACTTCTCTAACCATTCAACTTTCTAACAGTAAGGCAGCAAGAATTTCTTCAACAGCTCCCCCGCGCTAACATGAACTACTATAGCCATTCAACTTTCAAGTCCGACATTCACCGCAAGCTCAGCTTTAACAACATGAATTTCACTAAATATTCAACTTTCGAGTAGTAAGACTTTCGCAAACAGCTTACGCACGCTAACATGAACTTCCCTAACCTTTCAATTTTCAAATGTTAAGACTTTCGCCAAAGCTAAACTTTTACAATATGAACCTATCCAACCATTCAACTTTCAAGTAGCAAGACTTTCACCAACAGCTCAACTATATTAACAATATGAACATCTCTAACCATTCAACTTTCAAAATTGTCACCATCAGCTCAACTTTACCAACACGAACTTCTAAAGCCACTCAACTTTCAAGTAGCAAGAGCTTATGTTGGAACATAACCCAGTACGAAAATGTATTCGTCTCTTCCCACAGATAACATTCAAGATTTAATACACCAATAAAAAAGTTACATTAAATCTTATTTGATTTCCATTAATCAGAGGGAACTTTTATTATTAATACAGCTATCAAAATCACGACGCATTTTAATATGCATTAAGCACCGTGCACCTATGACGCACTCTGCACAATTTTTGTGAAACTAAAAAATACCCTGCCTTATTATTCACATTATAACGGCCTTGCCCATTTGACATACCCCGCAGTAAATTGTACAGATAAAGGAGAAATAAATCTTATTGGGTCATATATTTATATAATTACATCAGTGCTGGAGATCGTTCAACTCGTTCTGCGATTCTGAGATGACTCTTAAGATTAGTCTAACGCATTGGTCCTCAATCTAAATTCGGTCGTGGTAAACATCGGGATGAACCGCGTAAATAACGTTTTTTTAAAATCAAAATGTTAAGCGATGGGACGTTGGCTGAATCTCTATAATTAATTATTGCTTGTCAATTTTAGTACGTGTGTCTGCAGTTTCACTAATTCTGATATTTGGATCGTCGTAAAAAGGTTGAGAACCATTGGCATACCGGATATTTTAGTGTGAGTGCCTGTAAAGTTAGAATCAATCTGTAGGGAGGTTAACTAGTACAGCGGAGGTGAATTAAGCACACACTCAAGAGCCGGAGCAATACGTGTAGCCCGTATACAGTGCTTAGACCGCTTAGATAATGCTGACTTGGCCATGTCCGCCGCATTGAATATAGTTGCATCCTTAAAGACGTCTCCTACGGACATCTGGAAGATGACAAAAGAACAGTTCAGCGACCACAGCTGCGTTCAAAAACTGTGTACGAGGGAGACATTGAGGCACTAGACATAAATAGAGTAACCTGAAAGGATGAAGCTGCCGATCGCACCAAGTGTCGATGCTCCCTACTGCGCCACCTCAGACTGGGCGACAAAAAACAAACTCTCACAACAAGCAGAAGAGACAAGAACACGTCGACAAGAACACATGGAAAAAAACAGCTGAGCGCTATCCCCTCAGGGGCTCTGTCCCACAGTCAGTCATGATGGATGAACTCCTCAGGGGCGCAATCCCACAGTAAGTCATGATTGAAGGAACTTCTCAGGGGTGCATTCTCACAGTCAGTCATGACTGAAGGAATTACCACTACACTCAAGAGCTGTAAGAAGACGAGTTGCTGCAGATACTAACATAGAAATATTACAAACGAGAACATATTCTTCCTCGTGAGCAATATACAAGAACATGACGTCAGAGTAGTTTACAATAAGCATGAATCTCAAAATTGTAATAGTAGAGAATGTAATGCACACCAGAAATTGTTATAGTAGAGAATTTAATGCACACCAGACATTGTAATAGTAGAGAATGTAATGCACACCAGAAATTGTAATAGTAGATAATTTAATGCACACCAGAAATTGTAATAGTAGAGAATTTAATGTACACCAGAAATTGTAATAGTAGATAATTTAATGCACACCAGAAATTGTAATAGTAGAGAATTTAATGCACACCAGAAATTGTAATAGTAGAGAATTTAATGCACACCAGAAATTGAAATAGTAGAGAATGTAATGCACACCTGAAATTGTAATAGTAGAGAATTTAATGCACACCAGAAATTGTAATAGTAGAGAATTTAATGCACACCAGAAATTGTAATAGTAGAGAATTTAATGCACCAGAAATTGTAATTGTATGCAATTTAAAGCACACTAAATATTTTGCTAGTAGAGAATTTAATGCATACCAAAAATTGCATTAGTAGGAAATTTAATGCACACCAAAAATTGTAATAGTACGGAATTTAATGCACACCAAAAATTGTAATAGTAGGGAATATAATGCACACACCACACACACAAAACAGCCTCGGGAGGAAACAAAGTAAACAAAACATGAAAATTGTTACTAGACTTGATAGAAAAACAAAATAACTAATAACACTCAATGATGGAACAGCATCAAGAATAACCCCATGTGTAAATCAACCTTATTTACAATAGACGCATGTATTATTAATAGAAAACCTAGCCAAGGCGAAACAAAAGACATCAACAATGCCAGCACGTATCTCATACCATAGAAACAACACTACAGCGATAGTATAAAATTAAAAAAAAAAAAATAGGAAAATAAACATGCCACACAATGACGAGTCAGCATCTAGATTAACCCTGTGTGCAAGTCAACCTTATTTAACAATAGATGCCTGTATTGTTTGTCACGGGCTGCCTCCCCTGTGCTCTACAGTGATGGTCCAAAAATGGCCAAAACCTTGAATATCTAATGTGGTTCTTCAAAGATATGTACCTTCGTATAAGATTACTCTTGGCAGAGATACAGATAGAAGGATGATGAGGCTTCTACCTCGAGGGAGTTTCACAAGATATTTAAGAAGTTAAGAGCAATTCTGAATGTAACTTAACAATGTTAATTTTTATATGCCCGCCGACTTTTGTGGAGAGGTATTATATACTTTAATTTAGCTCGTACATGCCCCCAAATGAATTAACAGTAACAGTCTCCTTATTATTTGGCTCTATAGATATAGATATAGATATATTAAAGATGCTGACTCCTCCGTGTGCACTTCTCTCTGTAATAACTAAATCAACTATGAATTTGTAAAAAAACCAAAACAACATAGAACAAATTTAATGATCAATGACTTTAGAACAAATGTAAATAAATATGTACTGGTAATTATTAAAAAAAATAGGTTTTGTCACTGAAACTGATATCGGCTTTAGGAAGCTTAGTTGAGGAATATAGATCAATACGTTCTGTAGTATTGGCCTACTAAAAATGTCACTTAGCTTCCAAAGTGCTGGAGTGTTGATGCTTCTGTTTCCGTCAATTCTTCTCTGTGGCGAGGGCATGTCTCCTGGTCAAGGCAGGTATCTTCACAACCCGTTGAATGTAGGTTTCAAGTGTCTATCGCAAGCTTTGAACTACGGTACAGTAGTACAGCTAGTATCGTCGAATCGAACCTCAAATGGTCTCGTAAACTCGTACCACAAACTTTAGAGGGAATAACAGAACAAATTCCGTTGCTAAGTCTTTTGTTTTCCTGATATTAATCAGGCGCCTGTCCCGCTGTCCGTGAACCGATTTTTTTCCTCTGAAATTTTACTCTCCGAGAGCGTACATCATATAACTCAGGGGATATGATGAAAATCACCATTCATTTGATTAATTTACTGTGAAAATTTCGATTGGGCAGCGGCAAGTGGCTTGTGCCTGGTTGGACATGTTTGACTATACATACACTTATTACAAATGATAGTAAATATATACTTATGATGGCATCATCTTCCACTCCCTGCTCCACTTGGAGTCTGAGGTTACCGCTGCTTTTGGTTCCATGTTAGAACCCGAATAAAGCAATCCCCACCGCTTTGCTGTGGTGGTTCATGAATATATCATTGCCACGTGCTGAGGTTGCCAGCCTCTTAAGGACCTGTATAACCATCAGCAAATTCAAACTAGTCAAATTCAAAGTATAAAAATGTGTTACCACTTACCCCAATACTGGGATCATAGACTTCTTGCTCAGTTGAACAGTCTCGGCAACTTGATTTAGATGCCTCAAACACACGTTTAGAGTATTATTTCTATTACAGAATCCCTCTATTACTTTGTGAGTCGGTCCTGTAGAAGTCCAGTTTTCGTATTAAATTGTAGAGTTTCCTTATTGTAGTGTTTAAAAGGTGCTCCAACATGTCCGGTCCTATAAGGTCAGAATCTTTACTTCTTTTCTTTCCTGACTTCAGTAAGAGCTGTCTGTTTTGACGATTCTGGAATGCAGTGTTGTATGTCTAAAGTGTTCTATGTTATATTGTAGTTTTCCTGCCCACGCTCACGCCTGGCGTTTCCGACAAAACTTCCATTCAACTTGAATGTATATTAGCCTCTAAACTGTAAGCCAACAGCATTTTAAAATGCATGTTATGATAACTTTCCTCATGGACTTTTCTGCATGACTCTTGCGTTTGTAAAATTCAAACGGTCACTCTCCGTATATGGAACTGGTATTTCCGTCAGTTCTGGGTAAAAATTACCACTACACCTTCTTACATTTATCGTGCTTATAATAAGCCTGTCCGGAAGTTTATTACTGCAATTCTGACGTCTCAAGTGTGTCTGTAATATGCCGCCAGATCGATAATTGACTGGCACTCCCTATGCAAACAAACACCGGGCGTCATTTCTCGAAAATGACTGGTCGCCAATCTGAGTTTACCTGTAACTCGTCTCCGCGAGGATTGGCAGTCAAACAAGACACGTACGAAATGAGGAAGTGTAAACATTGTTAATAGCAAACCGAGTCAAGGCAAACCAGAAGCCATTAACAATACCAACTAGCATCGCATACCCATAGAAACGACAATACATAGATTATACACAATTTTTCTTTTAAAGTGGAAAAACAAACATGCCACTGAAAAAAGCCAGTTGTACGACAGCCCAGGTTGAAATGGAAGAAGTAATGCTTGCAAATTAGCAAATAAGCACATAGATACATTTGAGAACACTCTCACAGAAGAGATAATAACATTTCGAACCAGGCACATACCACACAAAGTTTTCCCCCACACATAAAACCAAAAGAAAATACTGAAAAAGAGAAAACGGAACATCGTACCAAAATCTCAGCCCCCATGGTAGAAAAAAGAAAATGCACATAAAAGACTAAATTAAGACAACAGGCATTACATAAACATTTGAAAAATACGACCGAAAGCAACTTTTAACAATTTAAAAGAATAATGAAACAAACAAATACAATAACTTTCAAAGGGAAAACTTTCTGGCTAATCTTAATCCAAGCAAACGTTCCATTACAGATGTGTGTGTGTGTGTGTGGGAAAATTAGAACAAATTAAAGGAAAAGCAAAAGAATGCCAACTATAAAAATACCTGAACGCGCAGAATCAGATGTGCAAAAAGCTGATATCTCAGCCAGATACTTCCAGAATATAAGTGTAAGCTAAAACCTGGAACAGAAAGAAATACATAGAAGAGAAGAATTGTATGTGAGGAAGTAGAAAAAATGATAAATGACAAGTCCAACCATGCCTTAGAACAAGATATTCTAAGCAATGACATTAAAAAAAAATTGGGGGGGGGAAAATACCATAGAAATATTAATTTTTCCATACAACATTATTTTGACACAGGAAGCCTACATAACGCACGGAAGGTAGTAGTTATTACTAAAATCAGATCGGGAGGCACATGATGTTAGTTCCTACAGACTAGTAGCATTGACATCCCAGCTGAGTAAAATAATTAAGACCACAGTGAACGCAATATTAAAATTCCACATGGAAATAAATCTTATATAGCTAAACCAAATCTGGTTTCAGGGAACAAAGACGCACAATTGCCCACAATATCTGATGGAAAACTAGGTAAAATCAGAATTTAAATGGAATGCAAAAACAGTGCTTACATTCTTAGATGTAGCAAGAACGGGAGAAATGGTGTATTCTGTACAATTAACGGAATATGTGTATCTGGAACAATGCATAATTATGTAGAAAATGTTTTACAGAACATACTTTACAGCATACGTAAATAATAAAAAAGTCAAAGCTAAACAAACAACAGAATTGAAATCTCCAAGGACCTGCACTGTCATGGACAATATTTGCCATAATGGATAATGACCAAAGAAAGAATTTCAGAGACAAAAAAACTATACTAAATGTTGCAATTTCCAGATCATGGAGGAATCAAGAGAACATTAAAAATCCACCCCAAACAATATAAAGATCTGCAATTTCAAACAAATAGGATCTGTAAATGGATTAAAAGTGGAGCCTGTAATACAATGCAAAATCAAAAAGGGAAGAATAAGATAATACAGTTGGTATATAGATCCAAGCACATAAACTAAATACAGTAATAATCACCAAACGTTTAGGTATTTCATCACATCAACAACTAAACTGGAATAAACATATTGATAGGCTGATAGAGAGTTGCAAAATACTAACAAACAAAAAGATACGTTGAAAGGTTAACGGATAGAGATCAACATTAGTAGATTATATGCACCAGTGATATCACCATGGTAACTCAAGAGACCAAACATTAACTTTCCTATGACAAAGCTAATTTATAAAAAGAAAGAAAATAACTATCTGAAACAAAGCCAAGAAATATATAGAACAAATAACTAAGGATGGCTACCAATATACATCAATGAATCTAAAACAGAATATGAAGACCTTGATATAGACATGCACATTTCAGCATAAAAGTTAACCAAACGTTTTTGTATGACTAAAAACACATCTTTCTTCGCAGGAGAAATGATACCGATAGAAAACGTACAAAAAATAATTTCGGATCATCACGAAATAACCCCTCTCCCCTCAAAAACGCAAACAAACAACTCTTCAAAATTGTAACTGTGACCCTGTCAGCAACTAATACACTTATAAATGTACGACAAATGTAGGTTGAACAAAGAAGCATAAAAAAGGAAGAAACAGCTCAAATCAAACAAACAGGAGGTTGAGCAAAGGTCTGTTCAAAAGTATTACAACAAAGAAACGGATGTAGTACTTGAACCTAAGCTGTTAGAAGCTACAGCACGGATATACTAGTTATTCAGGGACTCAACAATTTACATTGCTGAAATAAACGGCTTGGATTGCAACTAGGAACAACATACAAGGGGATTGACATAAGTCTTGGGCCTGACCATGAAGGAGTCACAGGAGGAAGATGAAACTTGGCACATTTAAAGCTCATAATATTTGCACTGAATGTGTGAAGTACGCGTTTGTTTCTTCAATGGGTTTTCCCGCTACGGTGCACGGCACAATGAACCCTATTGACCGGATCTGCTGCTCCAAAGATTTGACAAAACAATGGAAAAAAGGAGGCCAGAGCTGTGATAAAATTTCTGATGTTTCAGGGAAAAACACCTACAGAAATACACAGGGAGATGGAACCAGTGTTTCGTGATTCTTGTCCTTCATATACTGCGGTAAAAAACTGGTGTCAACAGTTTAAGTGCGGCCGCTCAAATGTTGCTGATCTGCCAAGATCTGGTAGACCAGCCTCAGAGTGCAACGATGAAAATGCAACAAGAGTGAAGAAAATCATTGACCAGGATCGAAAATGACAATTGTGGAGATAGCTAGCAGAGTAAAACTAAATGAAAGAACAGTTTATAGAATTTTACACAACAGACTGAATGTGACGTACGTCTAGTTTGACTAGTGAATTTTCCCTGATATGATGGATGATTTAAAGGGACCTTTAGCTTTTCATAACATTAGAACCCCTGAACATTTGTTGTAACTTTTCGTTTGCCAGAACGCATTCCACCGGGACTCATGTAGGATACAGCGACGAGATCAAAGAGACAGACCGAGGGATCTTAGGGGAGACTATCGGCGCTATCAAAGACAGTAGTTTTCCCTGATACGAGACGCAGTTGCTTGCCGCTAATTTCGCGTCTCGGTGTCAATCGAGGAACCGAGCGAACGGGGGAAAGCGAAACGGGCAGCAGCGAGCGGATACGAAGACCAGGGGGCGGCTTCTCTTGATTTGGCGGTCAGATCCCCAAAAGTTCGTGAGATCAAATAAGTTGTCAAGTTTATCATGTCCCACTCAACTTACATTTCATTTTAGCTAAATAGACCATGTAGAACTAGACACGTTATCACTCGCTGGCCAGACCTTTACAGAAGCACTAGCTTTATTGAAATCTTGTTATAGATTTTCCCCTGGATTTTATATATATTTGCAGTGATTTCTATTCTGTGCAAAGCGGTAATATATATATTGTGTAAAGTGATCAGTGGTCTAGTTCAGTCATTCTATTTCAAGGGATTTTGTGTTAATTTAAATCTATTTAATTAAACCATCTCAAGAGTTCCAGTTTTAAATATAATGATCTATCTATTATATTATTTCAAAAGATAATAGATGCTTAAATTAACTTTTAAAGTCGCGAAGGAATTTATAATTAATAAATTCAGTTAAGTCCTAGTTTTATAGATGTGTGTTTTTAACCACTAGAACTCGCGCAGTGTTTATTAAATACATAATTAAATACGCGAGCATATATATATAGGCTTAACGGGAAATTCATCGCGCTTTAGAAGGTTATTTGTTTTCGGTATATTACATGTCTTTTTTTTCTTTCATACAGAGTGATCGTAACCTGTGCGATCCCAGCATTAAGAAAGCAATAAAGAAATCAATCTAAGCAAAGCAAAGCATAAACAGTGTGTAGAGTTCCCCTGACGCAGAACTTGTTGAGACTGTGTAAATTTTTAATCTTTGAGGCGATTCTATGTTTGGAATTCCGCTATCTAACTTATAGCAAAGAAAGCACACCCAAAGACAAATTTAACGCACCATCAAACAACTTAAGTCGTAACGGGAAGAAGAACACTGGCCCGAGCTTTGTTAGTTTACTGACACAGAGAGATAATTCATAATTTCCTGAACAGTGATGTGACTAGTTTTCTCACTGGACTTAAACCATACCTCACGGATAAAGTGTACCAGCACGCGTAAGAATTTTATTATCAGCGGCATAGTCAAATAGACCACACCATCCTCACCCCGGTATCAGAGACCGTGCCCTCCCATAGAAACTGTTATTAAGAAAAGAGACACAACTACAGATTCATTTTCCAGCGATTACGGGACCCTTTTATGTGCTGACCGCCTACCCGATAATCTGGGGCTAGAACTTGAACAAACACTCATACATTTAGTTGAGGTGTAACTGCTGTTGTGTTATTCTATGGAGTGCAAGATTTTTTCACAATCGGTAAGTGAGAGCAAGATGAGTGAAGGCCTTTGCTAGCGCGTGTATGAATGACAGGAAATTAATTCTTTTGTGTGACCATTTTGTTAACTTGCTTACCTGGTAACATATATCTTTTCTGTATACCCTACATTGTTCCTTTAAGTGGGATAGTTGATAATTTGTTAACTCTGTTTAAAACCACCTCCTTTCCATTTGCTTAGTAAAGGGAAGAACAGCTGGGAAGAACAGGTTTTTTTTCTATCACTTATACCTAACTTGGTAACACCTCTTTCAGAGTAATTAACTTTACTGTTAGGTTAACGTACCCGTGTTCCTGATATTATCTATCTCTGGACTGGGTTTGTCTTTGTCTAATGAGCGGGAAGGGCTTAGTCGATACCAATCTTCTTCACCCCCTCCCAAACTTGTTATTTGCATTTGTGTACTTATGATAATTTATGTAATATCTGATATTTTTAGTGATTGATGTTTAAAGTGAATAAAATCACATAAACTCATTTAGTTCTGTGTGTTGGATATACCCAAAGCCCAACTTTTCCCCTATTCGTTTAATATAGTTTGTATCAACGTCGTGTGTGTGTTTGAAAACACCGAATCGGTGTGCGCGCAGATGCGAGTCTGGAAAACTGGCAAATAATTGTTTGACCAGGAGAGTGAAAGAGAAGATTGAGAGACACGATTTGTCGTAAATAAGTCTGTCTTTACTCTCCTCCAGCACGCTGTGAAGTAACTATTAAATCTCTACATTTTCTATCACTGAGCTTTCCATCATCATTTTCCACTCTAAACCGGACCACTATTTCTACGACTCTTTTCTCTCAAAATAAATTTACGACAATATTTGGCCGGCTCGCCGGGATAATTTTGAGATACATTTGATGCACACATATTTGTGGGCTGGTTCTGGGATCTTGAGCTACATTTGAGGCAATCGCATAGCCGGGTTAAAGATATTTTGAGTCTGATTTAGTTTGGGTCTAACTAGGTAGAGTGTGAATGATTTGTCTTTGTGAATTAGGGAAATAAATAAATAATTACACCCCTAGACAAACGTTCTTTAAGTATTTGGGTTGTCCACACAGCATATTTACAGGTTGTTTTCTCTCCACAGCAGTAGAAAGTACAGATAAACAAATATATTTGCTATTTTATTATCCTCTGGCGGAGATAATAATATTTCTTTCTTTATAAAAGTTGCTGGGATTGCGTGATTGTTTTACAGTCACAAAGGTTTTTGAAGTTAAAAAGAGTTGAGCTTAGCTAAAGACGGATTGTTCTGATTTTGAAAAATTAAGTTAACAACGTCTCATCTCAATAATTGACTTTAGGGACGGAGTTTGTTGTCAGAGATTAAAAATTTAGGGAAATTTTTTTTTCTTTTAAATTGTTTTAATATAAATTTTTCTCTACTGTTAGTAAAAGTAGATTCTTTTCCAGTGTAACTTACCATTTAGTGGCATAGTCGCTTGCGTTTAGAGCCTTAATTGCCAGATAATAGCAGCGATAAGTTTGCACAGTACAGGTAGGAGGTAACACAGGTAAATTTATACTTGTGTTTTTTTTTTCTCGTAGCGGTTCAGAGTTCCTCCCTTTCGCGTTGCTTCTTACTAGTTCTCTAGGCATACTTCATCTTATTCTTTAACAATGGCAGAGAGGATAAAGATGAGGTCCATCTTGAGGCTGGAAGCGAAAGAGGCAGGATTAGATGCAGAAGCTGCAAACGCGTTTATTAACCAGGAATTGGAAATATATGACGCGGAGCAACAGAGAGCCGAAGCTGAGAGGAAGGCGAAGCAACAGAGAGCCGAAGCTGAGAGGAAGGAAGAGAAAGAAAGAACAGAGAGGAGAGAAGCCCAGGAGAGGGCAGATAAGAAAGAAGCGGAAGAACGTCTTTTGGAACAGAAGAAAATTGAAGCAGAGATGGAAACTCGCAGAGAGAGAGAGAGAGAGACAAGGAAAGACAGCATCAACTGGCGCTTAAGGCTCTAGAGAGTCGGGGCGCCTCTACTTCGACTAACGGAGAGCCGTCTTCGCCCCAGTCTCAATCAATGGACCTCTCCAGTACTCAATCTGCCCAATTAACTGCTATGTCGTTTTCTTTAGAATCTTTTCCTAGCCCTAACGAAAAAATTGACAGCTACCTAGAAAAATTCGAGAGACTCGCGAATCTTTATGGGTTAGAGAGTACCCGCTGGGCGCTCAAACTTTCAACGTCACTGAAAGGCAATGCTTATGACGTGTACACAAAGCTGGGACCGAATCAACATGATTACGACATGTTGAAAAAGGCCTTACTACAGCAGTTTGAGATGACTGCCCGAAAGTTTCTGCAGTTGTTCAGAAACAGCCGAAAAGAGAGCACGGAAACATTTCCCCAGTTCTCTTCACGTCTCACGGGTTATCTGACAAAGTGCATTGAATTATCTGACCTACCTCTTTCATATGAGGGACTCCTCGAACTTGTTCTTGTGGAGCAGATAAAATCCACTTTGTCGAATGAAACACGTAGATTTTTGGCTGAACAGGGGGCAGTCAGGCTTGAAGACATACTCAATAAAGCCGAACGCTATAGCAATGCAATGGCCGAACTTCCCAGCACTAAACGTAAACCCACCGATGAGCCATCTCGAAAACAGAATCTAGAGCAGGCATCCTATTCTTCCACTTCCTCTCAACATTATAACCAACGAGATAACAATACCCAGAAACCTCCCCAGGAAAAATCGAAATTCTACAAAACCCGATACCCCCCCAACAAAAATTCTGATCAACCCAACAAGCCTACGTGGCAGCGCGGCCACCAAGGTCAAGGAAAAGGGAAGACCCCTACACCAGGAACGTCTGATCAGGGCAAACAAACCGGTGCAAACCGCATTGGATGTTTGCATACAGCCTCGAAAGGTAGAGTCAATGTCAGTGATTCTCAACCTGAGGGGGACCGACCCTCAACTCGAGGAACTGTAATTTTGAACGGTACCTCTACTACTTGTCTTTTTGACACTGGATTAAGTTTTGATTGTATTGTCGCTAGGCACCTAGTCAAACCCGGTCAGGAGACAGAGGAAACCGTCAAACTTAGTGGAGTTTTCAGGAGTGATGCACCCAGGACGCTTCCTATCGCACTGGTAGAAATACACTCTGACTTTGTCAGAGGAGTTATTAAAGCGGCCATAATGGATGATCCGATCTACCCAGTTATCCTGGGATGTAGATATGTGTTCATTGGGAGACCTAAGGAGCCGATTGTGGCAGCGGTAACCACAAGAGGGCAAGCCAAGAAGGAGAGGGAGCCTGCGCCAAACTTGTTGCCGAATGAACTGAAGGAGGCGCAACAAAAGGACCCTACTCTGGCGCCCTGCTTTAAAAAACTGCCCATGGCTAAGGACCCCAGACACAACGGAGACATCTTTTCTAAGGATGGTGTATTGTATCGTAGAACGGGCAACCCGGACACGGGGAATAACCAGCTCCTAGTACCGACGCAGTACAGAAACCAGATCTTAGAAATGGGGCACTCTCTTCCCTTTAGCGGACACATGGGACAAAACGCCACTATTCAGCGAATAAAAAACCACTATTGGTGGCCAGGAATGAACTCTGACATTGTCAGGTACGTGAAATCCTGCGCCCAGTGCCAACGGGTAGCACCCAAGCACTTGACACCCCCAGTACCTATGGGGCAAATGCCAATAGTAGGGACTCCATTTGAACGGGTTGCTGTCGACATTATTGGTCCTCTGGAAAAGACCAAAAGAAGGAACAGGTTCATCCTGACCTTAGTTGACACTTGCACTATGTGGGCCGAAGCCGTACCGCTACCATGCACTAATTCCAAGCATGTCGCAGAAGCCCTTGTGCAAATTTTTACACGGTTGGGATTCCCTCAACAAGTTTTGACGGACAATGGATCCCAATTCCGTAGCCTGTTAATGGAGGAGATCTTTAAGATCTTGAGGGCCAAACATATCCACACAAGTCCCTACCATCCGGCCGGAAATGGGCTCGTGGAACGTTTTAACGGTACCCTCACCATGATGTTACGTAAGCTGGGTCAGGAGAAACCGGAAGACTGGGACCAATATATATCGGCTGCCTTATTCGCCTACCGAGAGGTACCCCAAGCGTCTACGGGTTTTGCGCCAGCTACACTTTTATTTGGCAGACCTATTAAGGGGCCACTAGAAGCCTTACTTCGGTCCCTGACAGACCAGAAGGCTGACGAGACAGTCGTCTCTGCAAGCAAGTATGTATCTGAGCTTAAGGAAAGGCTAAAGCTAGGATGGGATCTAGCTACTACCAACCTTAAGAAAGCCCGCGCTAAAATTACTAAAAGATACAACAAAGCTGCAAAAGAGAGAGAACTACAACCAGGGGAGAAAGTCCTATTGCTACTTCCAACCGGAAGCAATAAACTTCGCATCGGATGGCAAGGACCGTTTACCGTCCTTAAAAAGATCTCACGTACCAACTACAAGATCTCCATCAAAGGAAAGGAGAAGGTCTTCCACATAAATCTGCTAAAGAAATATTTGGAAAGACCGGTGCCATCCTCCGAGCATCTCCTGGCTGTCGCCATAGCAACGGAAGACGAGGAAGATGATGATGGTTGCATGGAGTATCCATTGCAACCCACAGAATCCTTTAAAGATGTCAAGTTCGGCGACAATCTCTCACCAGAACAACAAACAGAAACCAGGGCTCTACTAAAACAGTACAGTGCAGTTTTAACGGATGTACCTGGTCGAACAAATCTCATTGAATTTGATATGAAATTAACAAACGAGACCCCTGTTCAAACCAGAGTTTACCCCATCCCGTACGCTAAAGCTGATGCACTTCGCGGAGAAATAGACAAGCTGCGTCAGGCAGGAATTATCAGTGAGTCTACATCTCCTTACAGCTCGAGCGTAGTGCTGTTGCAGAAGCCCAATAAGGAAGTTCGGCTGTGCATTGATTACAGGTTGCTAAACGCTGTAACGGAATTCCAGCCCGAACCTCTCCAAACTGTTTCTGAGTTGTTCACCAAGCTCAGCAAAGCTAAGATCTTCTCCAAGATTGACCTCAGTAAAGGTTATTATCAAATACCAGTCAAGGAGGAAATTAAACCTTTGTTAGCTTTCAGCACTAGTGAAGGACATTACACATTTAAAGTGATGCCGTTCGGTTTGCATAACGCACCAGGAGTGTTCACCAGGATGATGAGGAAGCTTCTAGAACCTTTGCAAAGTCCCCATATCCATAATTTCATGGATGACATCTTAATTGCGTCGGAAACCTATGAAGAACATATTGCTACGGTTGCTATGCTCCTCAGGAGACTACAGGAAACGGGTCTCACAGCCAGACCTAGCAAATGTCTCATCGGGTTTGAACAGTTAGACTTCCTGGGGCACACTATTCTCACGGATGCAGTTGGCCTATTAAGAAGAACGTGGAGAAAATAGTGGCAGCAAAAAGACCCCGAACGAAGAAAGACGTACGTTCCTTCATATCGCTATGTGCATACTATCAGAAGTACATCTGTTACGTGCAGTCTTTGATATCTTACAATATTATACATAGGTAATTTTTTAGTGCTTAAGGGAAAGTCATTATTGAGTTACTTCCCTTGAACTCCGCGGATAAATACATTTTACTGCGATTTATTCGTTGTTTGGGTAATAATAGATTGTTCTTGCTTCAGAATATCTATGGCCTGAATTTATGTGTATTGTTTGTCTGAGTAGGACAAGTCTGTCTTATATCTGTATATCTTTACATATCTAAGTCGAACTATATGTTCTGTTGTCTCTAGAGAGGTCAAAGGCTATTCGGCGGATGTGTCGCTTGAGGGGTGTGATTTGGCTTCGTCCTGATAGGGACTGTGTGTGTTTTGCTATGTCGGCTTGATGCCTTGAAAAAGTGATCTCAGTGGTTTTGGGGAAAGTGATAGTCGTCTAGACCTATCGTGTATGCTTTACCCCAGTGTTTATTCATCTTGCCAAGGAATGGCAGTTTCATATTCCCTCTACCAAGGTAATCAAAGATACTCTTATGAACTCTCGATCGAAGCCACCATTGTCGATAATTACGATTTGAATGTTTAAGAGAATATATTTGACTCGATGAAAAACGACTTCGATTCCTAGCAGCACTATATTCTGTAGAATGCAGTCTATTGTTCATGACCAAATCTACAGAGCAACGAAATGTTGTATGAATGACTAACTTTAGAACAGATTCATTATCTGTATTCAAACGTGAGTGACAGTTCACGAGTGGAGCCATCTTGGAACCAAAACATGTAGGACTTTCAAGAAGAGAAAAGGGATGCCCGTATTATCGCTTGATCAGTCCAGAGATCACTGCTACACATGAGAACCCATTGTTAGCGGTTCAATATTATTATATGGAAAAATATGTGCTGAACATTATGTTGAAGAATCGTTGCTAAACGAGATTAGGTTTAGAAGTCATCTGAAATATTGTTTACAAGCTGACGTGCTCAGTCAGTGACGTCAGATGATATATGTATGGGCGATACTGAGTGCTTGGCTATTGACAGTCCATTATACCATTATTCTACATGAGTGCCCATGTAACATTGCAAGACCATTTGTCCACTGTACTATGATGTATTATGGCAACCTGTGATTTGTCACTATCTGTGCTGTCGAGTGTGTACGTCCAATTAAACTTTAGAAAAGGTACACAGTCGTTGGTGTCGATGACTTCCGGTCATACATGAGTGTGAGAAGAGAACATTTGTCAACAACACGAACCCTTATCATCATTCGCACATTATACACTCCATCCATGTCTACACAACACTGCGTAGGTCAAGTTGACATTCCATACACTACAGTGGGGCAGGCAACACCATAGGGATCTTGTCAACTGATGATGATAGACGCCTGTCTTCCCGCCTAGGAGTGTTCTGGTGTACTTTATCAACATATATTATATCCAACTAAATATCAACTTTATCAACTGGTGGACCAGCTTTCTGGGTTTGACCTCGCAGAAATTCAGAAGTCAACAGATTACCGATACCAGACCGTTTCCTGTGGCTGATACGACACACTTGCAGTATTGGTTTGCTCTTTGTCAACGCTTCGTCACGTGACCTGTCAAGTGAATGCAGTATGTAGGTCAGCGTTGTTGACATTTTTTACATTAGACATTATAGAGTTTCACAGAACAGTTGGATCAATTCTTGTCAGTGTTAACAGAAAGACAGTATTTGTGAACTAAGAAGTCCTGGTTTCATCGATGGATCTTCTTGTTTGCCATATATGAACTTTAATATTTAAGGCCAGAATGTTTAATTGAATAAAGTGGCAGTTTGTTTGTTTTCATGAAAAATAACTTTGCCATTACTGTAAGACTGAGCCTATTTTGCAACACATACTATCATACACATAATTTATATATATTTATGTTTACATGTTATTTGTTTGTATAGTATGTTAGTTTCTATGTCAGCGGGTTGTGTTTAAGGTTGGGCGGCGTCCTCACAACAGAGTATCCCACGTCATAGAGGGTCCGTTGTGGGCGTTTTCTATAGGTGCAATTTTCTTGATTGAAAATTTGCTGCGACAACTGTTGCTTTTGTGTTAGCTGTGAAGTCTGTAATTATTGTTATTTTTGTAATATTTCTTTGTTCTTTAGTTTTGTTTTGATTTGTTTGTAATTTGTTGGTCTAACCTTTTCTATCTTTCAGTTCTATTCATAATTTATATTCATATATTGTGACGTCATTTGTGTTGTTATTCTTTGCAGATTCAGTGATTATCTTCATTGATTTCCCTATTTGATTTATTTTGATTTCTGCAAACGTTCTTGTATTGTCAGTCCTATTTGTACTTTATGTATTCTGTTGGTTGACATATGTTTTATATGGGTATATTTCATAAGACACAATTGCCTGTGCACTGCACTTGGATTATGGTATAGACCAGTACCTGATTATTATTACTATTATACAAGACCTTATTAAAGGCTTGTGACCCACAGATATTGGGATAGTATACTGATTAATCAGGTCATTGAGAACTTGGGGTATTATTATTGATTCAGGTGATTAGTATTATTGTTAGGCATCATGTCTACTTTAGATTATTTCATTACACAAGGGAAAGCTCTTGATAAGACTGGTCAACAATTAGAACAATGGGCAGTTGCTCAATATGACAAAGCATTAGCTGCAGAAGAGAAAAGATTAGCTGCAGAAGAGAAAAGATTAGCTGCAGAAGAAAGAAAAGCTATGGCGGAAGAGAAAAGATTAGAAAAAGAAGCTGAGGCTGCTGCTGAACAAAAGAAATTGCAGATGCAGGTAGAGGAAAGGAGATTTGAAGCTGAACAAAAAAAATTGGAAAGAGAAGCTGCGGCTGAACAAAAAAGATTAGACAGGGAGGCTGAACAAAAAAGATTAGATGCTGAAGAGAAAAAAGCAATAAGAGAACATGAATTTGAGTTGGAGAAATTGAGATTGACAAGTATGAGTAATGTTAATCAGGCATCTAGTGGTAATGGTAAACCTTCTACTTACAAGGTTAAGGTTCCACCGTTCAATCAGTCCAGTGACGATATTACATTCTGGCTGGATAGATTTGAACGTTCTTGTCGTACACATAATGTGGATAAATCACAATACGCTAATCAATTATCAGAAAACTTGAAAGGTGAATCTTTGACTAGATTATGCCTTGTAGGAGAAGCAGATAAGGATAATTATGATGTCATTAGGGCGGCTTTGATAAAAAAATATCAGCTAAGTGAGGAAGGCTATCGCCTTTTATTTAAGACGATGGTACCTGAGACGGGGGTAGAATTCTCAGAATTCACTGCAAAGGCACGTCTCACAGTTGATCGTTGGATTGAGCTTTCCAAAACAGAAAAAACGTATGAAGGACTTATGGATTTGTTGCTCAGAGATAAGATTATGTCATGTGTGAACAAACCTTTCCTTGAATTTATACATGAGCGTAAACCTAAATCTCTAAAAGAAATGGAAGAATATTGTTCCCAATATGTCACTGCACACCCCGACGTGACTTTTGGCAACACTAAGATTAAGGAGAGTATGCCAGTTGCTTCAGCAACACCATACAATCCCAATTATTCACACAGATTTCAGGGACCTCAAAACAGATTTGATAAAAAAGGTAACCATAATAGTTATCAAAACCAAGGTAACCAATCATTTCAGGGTTCTTCTTCAAAGAACTGGAGACGACCTGATAGCTCTCGACACAGGGGTGGTCATAATTATAGGAATTTCCGTAGAGGAAGTAATTATAGAAACTATCAGGGTTATCCGTCTTGGAGTCAACAAGATCATAATTACAGAGATACTCATTATAATGAATATGATAATGGTAACCAAGGGAACTATGACTCAAACCCAAATAGGGGTTACAATAGAGGTAACAATAACTACAGAGGTGATAATAACCGAGGTAGATCTCAATACAAAAGACATAAACCACATTTTCAGGCAAACTCTGCACAACAAGAGTCCCATGAAGCCTATAAACAGAGTAAAGATAATAATGATGCTAGTAATATGGCATGTGCCGCTTTTGATTTTGGGAGAGCATCTCAGTGCCCCCAATGCAAAACGTTATTTGAGCCAACCACAGTGTCTACTTTAAGCTGTGGCCATCCTCTTCCTGCTCTTCCAGCATCAGTCGCGCATGATGGAAGAGGTTCTCTTGTCTTACATAAGGGTTTAGTGAATAACAATCCAGTCTCTGTGCTATTTGATTCTGGATGCACCACAATTGGTGTTAGGCAGTCACTCGTAGATCCTTCCCGTGCCACTGGACAAGTAGTCAAATGTGTAACATTTGGCGGCACATTAGAGAAATACTCTACTGCTATCATTAGGATTGCTACTCCTTTCTTTACAGGAGATGTACACGCATGTCTTCTTCCGAATCCGATCGCTGACCTCATCATCGGTCGCATTCATGGAGTCAAGGAATGCACTCCGCAACAAATTTCCACGTGGGAAAGGCAAAACATGCAGATTGCTAACGCTGTAGTCACTAGAGCTCAGGCTCTTAATATGCCTCAAACTTCATCTACTGAAGATAATGAAGTGCATAACCAAGATAATCCCTTGGTAATTTCTCGTGACTCGTTTATAAAACAGCAAGAAGATGATCCCACTCTGAAGAAATTCTTCATTCTTGCAACTAAAGGTGATCCGAATAAAGACACAAGTCGTAAATCGTGGATTACAAAGAAGAATGGCGTACTTGTACGTATGGTTCAAGACTCCATTACGTCAAGTCATTCTCAAATCCTGGTTCCCAAGAATTTGAGAGTTAAAATTTTGCAGCACGCTCACGACTCTCAGTGTGCTGGACACATGGGTTTTTCCCGTACTAAGTCAAGAGTCCTTGCGGCTTTCTTTTGGCCATTGGTAAACAAGGACATACGGATTTATTGTCGATCTTGTAAAGTATGTCAGGAAGTTAAATCCAAAGGTCCACGGCATGCTGCACCCATTCAGGCGGCGGACATTCCTATTCGGCCGTTTCAAAAAATGGCCATAGACATTATTGGTCCATTTAAGATCAAGTCTGCCAGAGGACATCAGTTTATCTTGACGTGTGTTGATATGTGCACACGTTGGCCAGAGGCTATTCCTCTGAAGAGCATTACTACTGCTGATATTGCAGATGCTCTTTGGCTTATATTTTCTCGTCTGGGGTTCCCCGGAGAGATATTGTCAGACCATGGCACCCAACTAATATCAGATACCATGTCTCAAGTAATGTCTACTCTGCAGATAGATAGATCTTTAAGTAGTATCTACCATCCAATGTCTAATGGTATGGTCGAACGCCTTAATAGAACACTTAAAAACTTACTGGGGAAGATAACTGAGGATCATCCTCAAGACTGGGACAGAGTTTTACCTGCGGCCCTCTTCGCTTACAGAGAGGTACCCAATGAACATACGGGATTTTCTCCCTTTGAACTCGTCTTTGGCGCGCGTCCGCGTGGCCCTATGTCGTTGCTTCACGATCTCATAACATCTGACAATATTGACGATGACACAAAGTCATCCTACGAATATGTCATCGCGTTGAGACAAAAGATTATCGAAGCATGCAAATTAGCAACTTCTTCTTCTGAATTTGCGAAACAGAAGGCAAGGCAATTTGCCAATAAGAAGAGATGCTTACGACAACTTTGTCCTGGTGACAAAGCATTTGTATTACTACCTTGTAGGGAAAACAGATTACTTATTTCTTGGAAAGGTCCGTACGATATAATATCGAAAATTTCCGATGTCGACTATATTGTCGATATTGATGGGAAGCATAAAACCTTCCACATCAATATGCTTACTGAATTCCATGAACGTCCGGATTATTTGCAACCCATTTTCCAAGCAACGGACAATTCTCCAGTACCACATGGTCATTACTCATCACTGTCCGTGATACAGGATGAGGAAACAAGTTTTTCAGATGTAAATCTTCCTCTTCCAATGATCCCACTTCATTCCAGTGAATCATGGAAGAACGTTACTGTCTCTCCTGATTTGTCTCTAGGAGAACAGCGACAAGTTTCAACTATGTTGCAAACATTTCAGGATGTACTCACTGACATCCCTGGACAAACGAATGTCATTCAACATGACATTGTTCTAACTGACCATACTCCTATTAGGGTTAGACCTTATCCTATACCTATACATTTTCAAGCACAGGTCGAGAAAGAGTTGGATGAGATGATAGATTTGAAAATAATCGAACCATCCACCTCTGCATATTCTTCGCCGATGGTTATTGTGCGTAAAAAAGACAATAACATACGTCTTTGCGTTGACTATCGAAAATTGAATCAAGTAACGAAGTTCGATGCCGAACCTATGCCTTTACTGGAAGAGCTACTTACTCGACTCTCCAAATCTCATTTTTTCACTAAACTTGATTTGTCTAAAGGATATTGGCAAGTTCCTTTATCTGAACGCGCCAAACCTCTCACGGCTTTTTCAACACCTAGAGGTTTGTTCCAATGGAATTTTATGCCTTTCGGTCTTATGAACGCACCAGCTACGTTCGTACGCATGATGCGCCGAATCCTATCTTATCGGTCAGATGTCATTGCATATCTAGACGACATCTGTCTTTTCAGCGATACTTGGGAAGATCACTATTCAGGGTTAGATGAATTGCTGTCTACTTTGCGTGAGCACAACCTGACAGCGAAACCCTCTAAAGCCTATATTGGTTTTAGCGAAATTTCTTTCCTAGGCCACCGAGTTGGTCATGGTTTCCTAAAGACAGAGGACCATAATACTAGTAAGATACTTAACATCTCAATCCCTAAGACTAAAAAACAGGTGAGAAGTCTGTTAGGTCTTATTCAATTTTATGGCAGATTCATTCAGAATCTATCCTCTATCATGGCACCTCTCTCAACACTTCTAAAGAAAGGTTCGCCTAATGTGGTCCACTGGTCTCAGGAATGCCAATGCTCTCTGGATAAGATTAAAACACTGTTTTCAACACCACCTATTTTAGTGCTACCCACTAAAGATAAGACATTCGTTCTTCGTAGTGACGCTTCATCCACTGGGATTGGAGCGGCACTAATGCAAGAGTACTCTGGAACTCTGCATCCTGTAATGTATATTTCCAGAAAACTTAATGCGGCAGAAAGGAATTATTCGGTTTTAGACCGTGAGCTATTAGCTATGGTTTGGTCGATCCTCAAACTACAGAGATTCCTTCTAGGCGCACATTTCATAGTAGAAACCGACCAAAAAGCTCTTACTGCTATACAGAGTAAGAATTTGAAGAGCTCGAGGTCTACTCGATATGCAATTGCTCTTCAACCTTTTCATTTCTCTGTGCGAGCTATTCGTGGATCAGATAATGTGATGGCAGACATTCTGTCAAGATGCCCACATGATTCCACATAACTATTAGGGCTTAGACTTCTTGATATGTCTAGTTCTATAGTAGTTCCTTTTCTATATCATGATAGATACACATTTGTAATTTAATAATATAATGATTGTATCACTACATAGCGGTTCATGTATGTTTATTCACCGCTGTGCTTTGATGATTTTTTCTTCATAAATCATAAATTTAAGATATCTACACGAAATGATGATATGAATTTTTTAGGCATTGTGTAATTGCCAGAATTGTATTATACTTTGATGACACCTTCCTGGAAAAATATACTTGTAGAGAAATAATTTCTCTCAGTTTATGAGACACATTCTCACCAGTCGCTCCATAAGTCGACTTAGCCTCATATTAGGCGTTATAGGTATTCCTGATATTTTCATCTGCGCATTATTCATGCGTTGTGAGCCTATTGTACGTTGCTCCTAGATGTATTTCAAAAAAAAAAAAATGTTCCATTTTTTTTTCCCGGGAGGTGTGGTAAGACTGTTACGTGCAGTCTTTGATATCTTACAATATTATACATAGGTAATTTTTTAGTGCTTAAGGGAAAGTCATTATTGAGTTACTTCCCTTGAACTCCGCGGATAAATACATTTTACTGCGATTTATTCGTTGTTTGGGTAATAATAGATTGTTCTTGCTTCAGAATATCTATGGCCTGAATTTATGTGTATTGTTTGTCTGAGTAGGACAAGTCTGTCTTATATCTGTATATCTTTACATATCTAAGTCGAACTATATGTTCTGTTGTCTCTAGAGAGGTCAAAGGCTATTCGGCGGATGTGTCGCTTGAGGGGTGTGATTTGGCTTCGTCCTGATAGGGACTGTGTGTGTTTTGCTATGTCGGCTTGATGCCTTGAAAAAGTGATCTCAGTGGTTTTGGGGAAAGTGATAGTCGTCTAGACCTATCGTGTATGCTTTACCCCAGTGTTTATTCATCTTGCCAAGGAATGGCAGTTTCATATTCCCTCTACCAAGGTAATCAAAGATACTCTTATGAACTCTCGATCGAAGCCACCATTGTCGATAATTACGATTTGAATGTTTAAGAGAATATATTTGACTCGATGAAAAACGACTTCGATTCCTAGCAGCACTATATTCTGTAGAATGCAGTCTATTGTTCATGACCAAATCTACAGAGCAACGAAATGTTGTATGAATGACTAACTTTAGAACAGATTCATTATCTGTATTCAAACGTGAGTGACAGTTCACGAGTGGAGCCATCTTGGAACCAAAACATGTAGGACTTTCAAGAAGAGAAAAGGGATGCCCGTATTATCGCTTGATCAGTCCAGAGATCACTGCTACACATGAGAACCCATTGTTAGCGGTTCAATATTATTATATGGAAAAATATGTGCTGAACATTATGTTGAAGAATCGTTGCTAAACGAGATTAGGTTTAGAAGTCATCTGAAATATTGTTTACAAGCTGACGTGCTCAGTCAGTGACGTCAGATGATATATGTATGGGCGATACTGAGTGCTTGGCTATTGACAGTCCATTATACCATTATTCTACATGAGTGCCCATGTAACATTGCAAGACCATTTGTCCACTGTACTATGATGTATTATGGCAACCTGTGATTTGTCACTATCTGTGCTGTCGAGTGTGTACGTCCAATTAAACTTTAGAAAAGGTACACAGTCGTTGGTGTCGATGACTTCCGGTCATACATGAGTGTGAGAAGAGAACATTTGTCAACAACACGAACCCTTATCATCATTCGCACATTATACACTCCATCCATGTCTACACCACACTGCGTAGGTCAAGTTGACATTCCATACACTACAGTGGGGCAGGCAACACCATAGGGATCTTGTCAACTGATGATGATAGACGCCTGTCTTCCCGCCTAGGAGTGTTCTGGTGTACTTTATCAACATATATTATATCCAACTAAATATCAACATTATCAACATCCAGAACTTCAACGGACTGACGGCACCTCTGACTGACCTCACAAAGAAAGGTTGTCCTGATAAGGTCATATGGGATCAAAAGTGCGAACACGCGTATAGCACTTTGAAAGGACAGTTGTCTGCATACCCCATCTTGAGGTTGCCTGACCTCAAGAAACCTTTTGTACTGAGAGTTGACGCGTCAGGTCAGGGCATCGGGTCAACACTGCTTCAAGCCGATGACAGTGACCTGAACATGCTATTTCCAGTTGCCTATGGCAGTCGGAAATTAAATAAAGCGGAACGGAACTACAGCGTAGTTGAAAGGGAATGTCTTGCTCTGATTGACGGTATCAGACGCCATCATGAGTTTCTTTATGGTACATCTTTCACGGTGCAAACAGACCACGCTCCTTTAGCATTTCTTGGTGCCAATAAAGAATTTAACGCAAGGATCATGCGTTGGGCGCTTCTTTTAAGCGTTTATTCTTTCAAAGTGGAATATATTCCGGGAAGACAGAATGTCGGGGCTGATTTTCTGAGTAGAAACTGGTCTACAGAGGAAGAAGAGCAAACTGAAGATACCACTCATCCTAAAATCACCAATCAGGTCACCTCCATTGTCAAAAATGAAAACATGAAAAATGGTTTCATGTCTAAAAGTGGGGACGATTGTGACGTACGTCTAGTTTGACTAGTGAATTTTCCCTGATATGATGGATGATTTAAAGGGACCTTTAGCTTTTCATAACATTAGAACCCCTGAACATTTGTTGTAACTTTTCGTTTGCCAGAACGCATTCCACCGGGACTCATGTAGGATACAGCGACGAGATCAAAGAGACAGACCGAGGGATCTAAGGGGAGACTATCGGCGCTATCAAAGACAGTAGTTTTCCCTGATACGAGACGCAGTTGCTTGCCGCTAATTTCGCGTCTCGGTGTCAATCGAGGAACCGAGCGAACGGGGGAAAGCGAAACGGGCAGCAGCGAGCGGATACGAAGACCAGGGGGCGGCTTCTCTTGATTTGGCGGTCAGATCCCCAAAAGTTCGTGAGATCAAATAAGTTGTCAAGTTTATCATGTCCCACTCAACTTACATTTCATTTTAGCTAAATAGACCATGTAGAACTAGACACGTTATCACTCGCTGGCCAGACCTTTACAGAAGCACTAGCTTTATTGAAATCTTGTTATAGATTTTCCCCTGGATTTTATATATATTTGCAGTGATTTCTATTTCTGTGCAAAGCGGTAATATATATATTGTGTAAAGTGATCAGTGGTCTAGTTCAGTCATTCTATTTCAAGGGATTTTGTGTTAATTTAAATCTATTTAATTAAACCATCTCAAGAGTTCCAGTTTTAAATATAATGATCTATCTATTATATTATTTCAAAAGATAATAGATGCTTAAATTAACTTTTAAAGTCGCGAAGGAATTTATAATTAATAAATTCAGTTAAGTCCTAGTTTTATAGATGTGTGTTTTTAACCACTAGAACTCGCGCAGTGTTTATTAAATACATAATTAAATACGCGAGCATATATATAATAGGCTTAACGGGAAATTCATCGCGCTTTAGAAGGTTATTTGTTTTCGGTATATTACATGTCTTTTTTTTCTTTCATACAGAGTGATCGTAACCTGTGCGATCCCAGCATTAAGAAAGCAATAAAGAAATCAATCTAAGCAAAGCAAAGCATAAACAGTGTGTAGAGTTCCCCTGACGCAGAACTTGTTGAGACTGTGTAAATTTTTAATCTTTGAGGCGATTCTATGTTTGGAATTCCGCTATCTAACTTATAGCAAAGAAAGCACACCCAAAGACAAATTTAACGCACCATCAAACAACTTAAGTCGTAACGGGAAGAAGAACACTGGCCCGAGCTTTGTTAGTTTACTGACACAGAGAGATAATTCATAATTTCCTGAACAGTGATGTGACTTAGTTTTCTCACTGGACTTAAACCATACCTCACGGATAAAGTGTACCAGCACGCGTAAGAATTTTATTATCAGCGGCATAGTCAAATAGACCACACCATCCTCACCCCGGTATCAGAGACCGTGCCCTCCCATAGAAACTGTTATTAAGAAAAGAGACACAACTACAGATTCATTTTCCAGCGATTACGGGACCCTTTTATGTGCTGACCGCCTACCCGATAATCTGGGGCTAGAACTTGAACAAACACTCATACATTTAGTTGAGGTGTAACTGCTGCTGTGTTATTCTATGGAGTGCAAGATTTTTTCACAATCGGTAAGTGAGAGCAAGATGAGTGAAGGCCTTTGCTAGCGCGTGTATGAATGACAGGAAATTAATTCTTTTGTGTGACCATTTTGTTAACTTGCTTACCTGGTAACATATATATTTTCTGTATACCCTACATTGTTCCTTTAAGTGGGATAGTTGATAATTTGTTAACTCTGTTTAAAACCACCTCCTTTCCATTTGCGTAGTAAACGGAAGAACAGCTGGGAAGAACAGGTTTTTTTCTATCACTTATACCTAACTTGGTAACACCTCTTTCAGAGTAATTAACTTTACCGTTAGGTTAACGTACCCGTGTTCCTGATATTATCTATCTCTGGACTGGGTTTGTCTTTGTCTAATGAGCGGGAAGGGCTTAGTCGATACCAATCTTCTTCACCCCCTCCCAAACTTGTTATTTGCATTTGTGTACTTATGATAATTTATGTAATATCTGATATTTTTAGTGATTGATGTTTAAAGTGAATAAAATCACATAAACTCATTTAGTTCTGTGTGTTGGACATACCCAAAGCCCAACTTTTCCCCTATTCGTTTAATATAGTTTGTATCAACGTCGTGTGTGTGTTTGAAAACACCGAATCGGTGTGCGCGCAGATGCGAGTCTGGAAAACTGGCAAATAATTGTTTGACCAGGAGAGTGAAAGAGAAGATTGAGAGACACGATTTGTCGTAAATAAGTCTGTCTTTACTCTCCTCCAGCACGCTGTGAAGTAACTATTAAATCTCTACATTTTCTATCACTGAGCTTTCCATCATCATTTTCCACTCTAAACCGGACCACTATTTCTACGACTCTTTTCTCTCAAAATAAATTTACGACACTGAACATGAGAAAAGTGTGTGCACGCTGGGTTCCGCGACTGTTGACAGGTGAACTGAAGCAAATGAGGGTAAATTGCTGTCAACAGTTGCTCAAAAAGTGTCAGTCAAAAAATGTTTTGGAGACCATGGTGACAGTAGATGAGACTTGGGTACACCATTATGACCCCGAATCCAAAATTGCCAGCATGCAACGGAAAACCCCGGGCTCCCAACACCTGTCAAGCCGAGGGCGCAGAAATCTGCAGGAAAAGTGATGCTGACTGTTTTTTGGGACGGCAAAGGTGTCCTTTTGAAAGATTATCTGCCTCGTGGCAACACAGTTAATGGACAGTACTATGCACATCTTCTCACAAAACTAAGAAAGGTTGTACCAGGAAACGAGGGATAACGCGCACTCAAAATCTTCCTTTGCTTCAAGACAACGCACCCTCTCACAAAGCACGGCTTGTGCAGCTAGCAGCCAACGATTTGAATGTTGAAATTCTTCCACACCCACCATATTCTCCAGATTTGGCTCCATCAGACTTTTTTCTATACCCAAATCTTAAAAAACAGCTAAAATGAAATCATTTTGACAGCGATGAAGAGGTTTTACTGGCATGTGATGACTGGTTTAGTTTGAAAAATAGGGTGTTCTACTCCCAAGGTCTTTTCAAGGTCAAGCAGAGATGGCCGAAGTGTGTCAATTCAGACGGTGGCTATATTGAAAAGGAATAAACACTATACAAAATTTCAGCTCTCTGTGACATGTCCTTCATGGTCAGGCCCAAGACTTATATCAATCCCCTTGTATATTATGATAGTAGACAGTAATTGTATAACACGTCTGGAGAAAAATGCTGATTGAGGGCACCAGACACACGGTTGCCAAAATCATGCTCATTATCACTGTCAACTCTAATTTTCTTCAACACTGGATTCTAGGCCACTGTCAACTCTAATTTTCTTCAACACTGGATTCTAGGCCACTGTCAACTCTAATTGTCTTCAACACTGGATTCTAGGCCACTGTCAACTCTAATTGTCTTCAACACTGGATTCTAGGCCAATGTCAACTCTAATTTTCTTCAACACTGGATTCTAGGCCACTGTCAACTCTAATTTTCTTCAACACTGGATTCTAGGTCACTGTCAACTCTAATTTTCTTCAACACTGGATTCTAGGCCACTGTCAACTCTAATTTTCTTCAAAACTGGATTCTAGGCCACTGTCAACTCTAATTTTCTTCAACACTGGATTCTAGGTCACTGTCAGCTCTAATTTTCTTCAACACTGGATTCTAGGTCACTGTCAACTCTAATTTTCGTCACCATTGGATTCTAGGCCACTGTCAGCTCTAATTTTCTTCAACACTGGATTCTAGGATATTGTCAGCTCTAATTTTCTTCAACACTGGATTCTAGGCCACTGTCAGCTCTAATTTTCTTCAACACTGGATTCTAGGTTACTGTCAACTCTAATTTTCTTCAACACTGGATTCTAGGTCACTGTCAGCTCTAATTTTCTTCAACACTGGATTCTAGGTCACTGTCAGCTCTAATTTTCTTCAACACTGGATTCTAGGTCACTGTCAGCTCTAATTTTTTTCAACACTGAATTCTAGGTCACTGTCAGCTCTAATTTTCTTCAACACTGGATTCTAGGTCACTGTCAACTCTAATTTTCTTCACCATTGGATTCTAGGTCACTGTCAACTCTAATTTTCTTCACCATTGGATTCTAGGCCACTGCCAACTCTAATTTTTTTCAACACTGGATTCTAGGCCACTGTCAACTCTAATTTTCTTCAACACTGGATTCTAGGTCACTGTCAACTCTAATTTTCTTCAACACTGGATTCTAGGCCACTGGCAACTCTAATTTTCTTCAACACTGGATTCTAGGCCACTGTCAACTCTAATTTTCTTCAACACTGGATTCTAGGCCACTGTCAGCTCTAATTTTCTTCAACACTGGATTCTAGGTTACTGTCAGCTCTAATTTTCTTCAACACTGGATTCTAGGTCACTGTCAACTCTAATTTTCTTCAACACTGGATTCTAGGCCACTGTCAACTCTAAATTTCTTCAACACTGGATTCTAGGCCACTGTCAACTCTAATTTTCTTCAATACTGGATTCTAGGCCACTGTCAGCTCTAATTTTCTTCAACACTGGATTCTAGGTCACTGTCAGCTCTAATTTTCTTCAACACTGGATTCTAGGCCACTGTCAACTCTAATTTTCTTCAACACTGGATTCTAGGTCACTGTCAGCTCTAATTTTCTTCAACACTGGATTCTAGGCCACTGTCAGCTCTAATTTTCTTCAACACTGGATTCTAGGCCACTGTCAACTCTAATTTTCTTCAACACCGGATTCTAGATCACTGCCTACTCTAATTTTCTTCAACACTGGATTCTAGGTCACTGTCAACTCTAATTTTCTTCAACACTGGATTCTAGGCCACTGTCAACTCTAATTTTCTTCAACACTGGATTCTAGGCCACTGTCAACTCTAATTTTCTTCAACACTGGATTCTAGGTCACTGTCAACTCTAATTTTCTTCAACACTGGATTCTAGGCCACTGTCAACTCTAATTTTCTTCAACACTGGATTCTAGGCCACTGTCAACTCTAATTTTCTTCAACACTGGATTCTAGGCCACTGTCAACTCTAATTTTCTTCAACACTGGATTCTAGGCCACTGTCAACTCTAATTTTCTTCAACACTGGATTCTAGGCCACTGTCAACTCTAATTTTCTTCAACACTGGATTCTAGGCCACTGTCAACTCTAATTGTCTTCAACACTGGATTCTAGGCCACTGTCAACTCTAATTGTCTTCAACACTGGATTCTAGGCAACTGTCAGCTCTAATGTTCTTCAACACTGGATTCTAGGTCACTGTCAGCTCTAATTTTCTTCAACACTGGATTCTAGGCCACTGTCAGCTCTAATTTTCTTCAACACTGGATTCTAGGTCACTGTCAGCTCTAATTTTCTTCAACACTGGATTCTAGATCACTGTCAACTCTAATTTTCTTCAACACTGGATTCTAGGCCATTGTCAGCTCTAATTTTCTTCAACACTGGATTCTAGGCCACTGTCAGCTCTAATTTTCTTCAACACTGGATTCTAGGTTACTGTCAACTCTAATTTTCTTCAACACTGGATTCTAGGTCACTGTCAGCTCTAATTTTCTTCAACACTGGATTCTAGGTCACTGTCAGCTCTAATTTTCTTCAACACTGGATTCTAGGTCACTGTCAGCTCTAATTTTCTTCAACACTGAATTCTAGGTCACTGTCAGCTCTAATTTTCTTCAACACTGGATTCTAGGTCACTGTCAACTCTAATTTTCTTCACCATTGGATTCTAGGTCACTGTCAACTCTAATTTTCTTCACCATTGGATTATAGGCCACTGTCAACTCTAATTTTCTTCAACACTGGATTCTAGGCCACTGTCAACTCTAATTTTTCTTCAACACTGGATTCTAGGTCACTGTCAACTCTAATTTTCTTCAACACTGAATTCTAGGCCACTGTCAATTCTAATTTTCTTTAACACTGGATTCTAGGCCACTGTCAACTCTAATTTTCTTCAACACTGGATTCTAGGTCACTGTCAACTCTAATTTTCTTCAACACTGGATTCTAGGCCACTGTCAACTCTAATTTTCTTCAACACTGGATTCTAGGCCACTGTCAACTCTAATTTTCTTCAACACTGGTTTCTAGGCCACTGTCAACTCTAATTTTCTTCAATACTGGATTCTAGGTCACTGTCAGCTCTAATTTTCTTCAACACTGGATTCTAGGTCACTGTCAGCTCTAATTTTCTTCAACACTGGATTCTAGGCCACTGGCAACTCTAATTTTCTTCAACACTGGATTCTAGGTCACTGTCAGCTCTAATTTTCTTCAACACTGGATTCTAGGCCACTGTCAGCTCTAATTTTCTTCAACACTGGATTCTAGGCCACTGTCAACTCTAATTTTCTTCAACACTGGATTCTAGGCCACTGTCAGCTCTAATTTTCTTCAACACTGGATTCTAGGCCACTGTCAGCTCTAATTTTCTTCACCATTGGATTCTAGGTTACTGTCAGCTCTAATTTTCTTCAACACTGGATTCTGGGCCACTGTCAAATCTAATTTTCTTCAACCCTGGATTCTAGGTCACTGTCAGCTCTAATTTTCTTCAACACTGGATTCTAGGCCACTGTCAACTCTAATTTTCTTCAACACTGGATTCTAGGCCACTGTCAACTCTAATTTTCTTCAACACTGGATTCTAGGTCACTGTCAACTCTAATTTTCTTCAACACTGGATTCTAGGCCACTGTCAACTCTAATTTTTTTCAACACTGGATTCTAGGTCACTGTCAACTCTAATTTTCTTCAACACTGGATTCTAGGCCACTGTCAACTCTAATTTTCTTCAACACTGGATTCTAGGTCACTGTCAGCTCTAAGTTTATTCAACACTGGATTCTAGGTCACTGTCAACTCTAATTGTCTTCAACACTGGATTCTAGGCCACTGTCAACTCTAATTTTCTTCAACACTGGATTCTAGGCAACTGTCAGCTCTAATTTTCTTCAACACTGGATTCTAGGTCACCGTCAGCTCTAATTTTCTTCAACACTGGATTCTAGGCCACTGTCAGCTCTAATTTTCTTCAACACTGGATTCTAGGCCACTGTCAACTATAATTTTCTTCAACACTGGATTCTAAGTCACTGTCAGCTCTAATTTTCTTCAACACTGGATTGTAGGCCACTGTCAGCTCTAATTTTCTTCAACACTGGATTCTAGGCTACTGTCAGCTCTAATTTTCTTCAACACTGGATTCTAGGTCTCTGTCAGCTCTAATTTTCTTCAACACTGGATTCTAGGTCACTGTCAACTCTAATTTTCTTCAACACTGGATTCTAGGTTACTATCAGCTCTAATTTTCTTCAACACTGGATTCTAGGTCACTGTCAGCTCTAATTTTCTTAAACACTGGATTCTAGGTTACTGTCAGCTCTAATTTTCTTCAACACTGGATTCTAGGTTACTGTCAGCTCTAATTTTCTTCAACACTGGATTCTAGGTCACTGTCAGCTGTAATTTTCTTCAACACTGGATTCTAGGTTACTGTCAGCTCTAATTTTCTTTAACACTGAATTCTAGGTCACTGTCAACTCTAATTTTCTTCAACACTGGATTCTAGGTCACTGTCAGCTCTAATTTTCTTCAACACTGGATTCTAGGTTACTGTCAGCTCTAATTTTCTTCAACACTGGATTCTAGGTCACTGTCAACTCTAATTTTCTTCAACACTGGATTCTAGGTCACTGTCAACTCTAATTTTCTTCAACACTGGATTCTAGGTCACTGTCAACTCTAATTTTCTTCAACACTGGATTCTAGGTCACTGTCAACTCTAATTTTCTTCAACACTGGATTCTAGGCCACTGTCAACTCTAATTTTCTTCAACACTGGATTCTAGGCCACTGTCAACTCTAATTTTCTTCAACACTGGATTCTAGGCCACTGTCAACTCTAATTTTCTTCAACACTGGATTCTAGGCCACTGTCAACTCTAATTTTCTTCAACACTGGATTCTAGGTCACTGTCAGCTCTAATTTTCTTCAACACTGGATTCTAGGCCACTGTCAGCTCTAATTTTCTTCAACACTGGATTCTAGGTTACTGTCAACTCTAATTTTCTTCAACACTGGATTCTAGGCCACTGTCAGCTCTAATTTTCTTCAACACTGGATTCTATGCCACTGTCAGGTCTAATTTTCTTTAACACTGGATTCTAGGTCACTGTCAGCTCTAATTTTCTTCAACACTGGATTCTAGGCCATTGTCAGCTCTAATTTTCTTCAACACTGGATTCTAGGCCACTGTCAGCTCTAATTTTCTTCAACACTGGATTCTAGGTTACTGTCAACTCTAATTTTCTTCAACACTGGATTCTAGGCCACTGTCAACTCTAATTTTCTTCAACACTGGATTCTAGGTCACTGTCAGCTCTAATTTTCTTCAACACTGGATTCTAGGTCACTGTCAGCTCTAATTTTCTTCAACACTGGATTCTAGGTCACTGTCAGCTCTAATTTTCTTCAACATTTGACTCTAGGCCACTGTCAACTCTAATTTTCTTCAACACTGGATTTTAGGCCACTTTCAGGATACATTTAATCAGTTTTCTGTTCATCGTTGTCCGAAAACTGTAAATTTTCTATTACCTGGGCTGATGTAAGCAGCCACGACCTAGGGCTTTTGCACTCGAAGTACATGGTTTCTGATTGGCACACTTCATGCTAAAGTCAAATGTTCTGTAAATGTAATGACCACTGCTAATGGAGAAAAATACTATAGCACCTGCTGACGGTTAAAGAAGTTACTAATAACAAAGAAAACTACTAACAGAATGCATAGAAGCAAAACAATGCCCCACCACAACCAGCATCACTTGAAACAATGCTAAAACTTGACTTACTCAGGGAGCTAAACAAACGAAGTTAAAAGTTTATTTACGAGATAGAAGAAGCAGATTATAACAGCTACACGAGCTTATGAGGACAATTAAAGATAAATAAATACATTAATAAAATAATAATCACCAACAACAACAAAAAAATCATTGCAGAAAGTATGCCACACACATCAACGCTAAAACATGAATAAGTGGAAAACAGATGTATTAACCAGTGCTGAGGAACGGAGTCGAGAGTCCAAGTCGTGGAGTCGGTTGTATTTTAGTGGAGTCGAGTCGAGTCTTTAGAAAATGTCGCGACTCTGAATTTTACAAAACTTAAGCCAAGACAGATCCACGTTTGATCCATGTAAAAGGGAGCGGGGGCGCTTAAAAAAAATTAAATAACTTTTCAAAGCAGTTGTTTATTATTAACTTAGTACATTTTAAGCAATCTTGTGCAGTTTTTGAAACAGTGAGTTTAAAAAAAAATCTTCTGCTGTAATACTAACAAGGGGTAAGAGTTCTGTAAATCCCGCTTTATAATTACATTATCTAGGACTGAAAGAGGTGGAGAAATTTGACCGTACTTCTGAATTGAGGGCTCAAAATACAATAGCCTACTAGCTCGAGACCATTAAAGATGTTGTTTTGACTGTCATGGCGCCACCACCCACTCAAGTCATTGTGGAACGTTTGTTTTCTGCCCTCGGAATAATCAAATCCAACTTGATGGCAGCAATGAAGCCAGACATATTAAAGGCGATCCTTTTTTTTTTAAAGAATCAATTCAATGTAAATCAAAATTATCATATTTGTTTAATACTTTTTTGACTCTTTTGTTTTGTATTATTGTATGAATGCATGAACAGTTACAAAATGTAATCTACGAAAGCCACGTATTTATTTATTCACATATATACTATTCTTATATTATTTAACGATATATACAATACAGAATATATACTACATGACATGAAGACACCAGTCTTTATAACGTTCCCAAAAAAACTTGCATTAACACAATGCTCAGACTTTAGAACAATCAGCCTGATGAGTCACACAACTAAAATACTGCATACAATCATACAGGAGAGAATATACAGTAACGACAATGGAGTCTAAGAAGAGCAGTTTGGTGTTAGGCGAAACAAGAGAAGCTGAAGCTAAATTTTCCATACGGCAGAATAATATACCGAGGCCCAAAAAAGTATTTACATATGCTTCACTGACTATAAGAAAGCTTCTGACAGAGTCCATTACGAGAAAATAATTGAATGCCTCGAAGACATAGGTCGTGATAGAAAAGACATTGTGACAAGTCAAATCTTCGATTTTTACATTTTTTTTCTGTGATCTCCTTCATTGTCTCTCATGTGCCCTTCCTTTTTTTGTTTTTTCTCACCTGCTCCTTATCGTTGTTTCGCTTTCATCGATCAATGTTTTCTCTTCACATCTTGTCACACCTATCACCCACCCCCTTTCCTGGTTATTTTATCCTTCGTTATCGGTGACGCGTAGCGAGGGAGTGGACTTGCCACAGTGATTTTCCAAACGGAGTAAGAGTCTACACTGAGCGACATTCCTATTGTTAATTCCGATTTCTTGTCTAGGAAGATACACCCTACCAATTTCTCACACGATAAGGTGCAAATTGTTCTATGACCTCTTTATTTGATTTCTTCTTTCCATAAAATCCATTGAACAAGTCAATGAAGTAGATATCCGCAGCGCTAAGTTTTAGCGTTTTAGCTCAAAGTAAGAGTTGAAGGTGAGCTATGATGGCGTGAAAAGAAAACCCACATGGCATATTAAAATGAAGAATATGTACATTATCTAATAACAAACTTTCCTATGCAAGATCTTTTAAAAAAAAATTAAGTCAAGGATGGACGATGAACATCTAAAAATTAATTTTGCTTTTCATTCATTCTAACGTTTGTTCCCAATAGATATCTATTCACCATTGGAGAAAAAAAATATAAAAAAAATTCAGTGGCACAGAAATAATAAGAAATAAAGTTTTGATTAAACGATTTTTCTTATTCCTGAAACCTTCGCATACATTCTCATGAACAATGCAAACAATATAAGCATTTATGTGATTTGTAGCAGCTCCCAAGACATAACATGAAAATGACGTCTTAAAGTCGCTATCACGCACCCACACCTGAAACAATGATACACGATGTGGACTAATGAAATCTGAGTTCATGCGAACACATTTTCGAACGCGATATTTAAGGAACACTGAAAACGTTCAACATAAAACCGTCAGTAGTGGGGAACAGTAACAGACAAAAGAAATTGATATTTCTTAGGGGGTAAATTGATGTCGGCTCCAGCCTAAAAAATGAAATCATTAAGAACTGTTTCTTATTGAGAAAAATCATATTTATTGCAAGAGCTATGAATACATTGAATACATTGAAAACAATGAATACATTTTCTATTCCAATTTCTCACAGAGGGCCGAGATGTCGATGGGGAAGATGTCCGAAGTGGTTCAGATGAATGGCGCCCGCCTCTAATTCAAAAGGTACCGGTTAGCTCCCTGCACCGGAAATATAATTGATAGACATTTTTTTTCAGAACCAGTGCTTCATAATGATGTCATACTCCCTACTGATCTCCTGGGTAGTCAGATCGGATGACTAGCCTTCTCGGATAAGGGCCAAACAATAGGAAGTCCTGTGCGCACGTTACGTACGTTACAAATCCATCGGCAGCTGGTAATTGTAAAGTAAAGAGTGCTATGGAGCTAGTAAAGCGGCGTTATCAGCGCCTCACACCAAGTGTTAATTAGGAACAGGTAAACTAATGATAAACATTAGCGTCCAACTGGGTAAGCGGTTAGAAAGCTTTCCGCTCGCCGCAAAATTAATGGATTCCTGCATCAAAACTTACTGTCATCACGCTCCAGTTTATCCAGCCGTAAATGGGCATAAAGCTGGGCCTAGTGCAGTAAGGTCTCTAACACTTTTCTCCCATAAGGCAGGTTCGGCTAAGGGACTAACTTTACTTTTACCCTGTTATGTAATTCCAGAGAAAATATTAAAATGGATCATCCTCATTAACGGACTTATAAACTTGGACACAAATCACAGAGGGTTTACTTTTTAGACTAGTGCGTTCTAAACACTTTTAAATTCTTATACCTGACCAAGAAACAAACAGCAAAAACCCAAAAAACTGCTAAGTAATCTATGAAAGAAATCATGACAAACCTGGCTGTATACCGACAGTTGTCGAACACGCATGAAGCATACACATTTTTTATTTTTTAAAAAAACTTTCTTGCTTTGTTTTCCCGAATCACGTACCGTTCAACCTAGATACAAGGTCCGATGGTTATATTAAGGCGTATGCTCAAATGTAAAAGACCGTGCTACTTGCTTATTCCAAGAAAGGCATGCACATGTGGTTAAGTTAGATATAGTTTACAAAACTGCAGAGATTTGTATTTGTTTTTGTTCCATCACTTATTCAGGCACTACCCCAGCAGATACTGTGAATACCTGTAAATCCTCTCATGATCATCTCTGAATAAAATAGATCATAGACAACTGAGGGCGGAGATAACAGCTCAGTAGACTAATAGTTACACTGCGCTTAACAATGAAACAGAGTAGAGAATGGAACTCACTACATTAGATTGGATTTGTAAACTGTGAATATAAATCTTCGTCATATCAGGCAGAGAATTACCATGGAAACTGAAAGGGCTCTACAGCGTGTCATGAAATGACATTCGATCTTCGTTTTTTTTATTCCATCTTTTGTTATCTTTTTTTGCCTTCATCTAACCTGTTATTCTTTTCCGTTTTAGTCTTCTTTCTCGGGGTTTACATCATTCTTTACCTAAGAATGTTTCACAGATTCTCAATCTATCTATCCCTACTACTAAGAAACAGGTTCGAAGTTTGTTAGGATTAGTCCAATGCCACAGTAGATGTATCCCTAACTTGTCTACTATAACAACTGTATTGTCTTCCCTCTTGCGAAAAGGAATGCCTGCAAGGGTAAGTTGGTCTAATGAATGTAATATCGCGTTTCATAAAATACTAGATATTTTTTTCTAAACCTCCTATTTTGAGGTTACCGGATATTACTAAAATTTATGTTTTTCGTACAGATGCGAGTAACTTTGGCTTGGGCGCTAGTCTCCTTCAAGACGATGATGGAGTGTTACACACTACATTGTTAATCCCAAGAAAGCTCACCGAAACGGAGAAAAAGTATTCAGTCATTGACAGAGAATTGCTTGCAGTGGTCTGGTCGATTCTGAAACTAGAACGATTTTTGCTGGGCGCACCTTTTGTCATCCAAACTGATCAGAAGGCTGTGGCTGCTCTCCGAAGCGCCAATCACAAGAATGCGAAATTGGCAAGATTCTCCATTTTACTCCAACCTTTCAATTTTTCGATTGAAGCGATTCCAGGTTCAGAGAATGTTGTGGCTGACTCCTTATCTCGTCACCCGTCTCCAACACCCGATGACAAGTTATTATTCAAATAAACTGCACTCCTAAGAAATCAAACGTTACATATTGTCTGACAAAGACTAATTGGAATACTGATCCCGTCTCATATCTAGGGACATATGTACTTTTCGTTATATCTCCTTCATTATATGAATTGATCGCGGATGCAACTCTTCAATGGTACAGGATACCACGTTCAAGGATTATGTTACATAATACAAGTATTGTACGATGATACACTTCGGTATTTTACATTTGCATTGATGAATTAAACTTTCGTACCTAATGTCTGTTGGTACGTAACAGACTATCGTCTCAATGATTCCTTGATACTTACGATGATTAGTCAGGAACTACAGCAAGTTAATTCGACTTACTTTGATGCCCGATGTTGGTACTTCATGTTTACGGTGATGGACTTTGGATTGTGTCCATAGAGATCTACCACTTGATACGTTGCAATCTACCCGCACTACCTGATCAAACATTTACTTGACTATTTGATACGTACACCGTCCATGGTGTCTACTTACTTCTTAGGATTCGATAAAGCGGAATTAACACTTGGTACGAGTTCAATTTCATGTACATTTCGTACTTTCACGGAAATAACATTGGATAAGTCGTGAATCGAATTCTATACTTCTCAGGATTATTCAACGAGATATTCCTCTGAGCTCTATACTATTGAACATTAATTATTTTAAGTTACTCTAATGTGACATTGATTAATAATATATAGAATTTTAACTTCTTAGTTTATTTTAATTATTCATATTATCATTATATTTATATGTTATAATTATATGACATTTTACTTTTATTTGACTTAATTGTATATTAGTTAAGAGTTAAGTATATAATTCATGGTTTGTTTTCTTTGATACATGCCATCCACCCTTATTTTTTTAATCTATGTTTACTCTAGCTAACGTATTTACTTACTACTTCTTTACTATTTCTTTACTTTATGTTTGTCTTCTAATATTTTCTTTTAGTATTACTTAGCTTTGTTAATTTTCAGATAATGCTATAGTAGTTTAATTAGCTAGCTTTATTTAGTTAACATTACCTACACATAGTTACATTATATTTATATGTTATTACTTTGATTAATTAACCGCAATATCATCTTACTATGAAATTTTTTGTTTCACACACTTACTAGTTAATTATGTTAAATTATGCTATACTATACTGACTGTTGACGATTCTTTTCGTTAGTTAAGTTAGTATTTATTACATATATTTGTATTGTGTGACATACTATGATAGTGACAACGTTCTTAGACACTGTTTTATTGTAAACATCTCTGGCCGTATATCGTAAATTTTTTCGCGCTCCGATTTTTGATTAGATTAATTGCGTTGATAATATTAAATGATATTATTATAAAAAATCAATATAATTGATTTTTTAACCCGGTCGGGCGGGGGAAATCGTTAAGGGTATTATTATGTATATTACATGTTGGCCTCATTTAGATTTGTTACCAGTTTAAATTTACGCGCTAACATTTTTATCTAAATTCAACATGATGTATTTTACACTATAAGATGTTGCTGGTGAACGCAATTATGTGTTGACGTCACTAAGAAACCATGACGTAGTGAGGTGCTGCACTAATGCATGTAAACGGTCTTTCTTGGCCTTTCGTCGTTTGAATCCGTCTAAGCAAGACGTGGATTATTACTGCTCCCAAAGTTATTGAAGTTTACAGATCTCCTACGTGGCTTATAATGAAACGAAGGTCGCCACTTTTATTCTACATGATGCAGTAATTGAGCATCCTATATTGTTGAGCATTTTGATGAAGAAGGAAGTTCAGGGAGTATAATTATAATATTTGCCATCCGCCAGCTGTCGGTTATCACTACTTCAATGAGTCAGCTTGCCGGCATTGCTAGTATTTAGGCCTGACATATGACGATGAAGCACTGAATATAGGAGACTGATTTGATGGATGTACAAGATTGCCATGAACTTGTTATGATGCCTCGTCATTAAATGTATTTTGTCCGTGGACCCTACCACGAATATTGTTGTGACGTTCAATCAAGTTGAGACATTGTGGTTGGACACCCACATCGCAAGAAACATTAATTAGCACGATACTCTATTATTTCTCCAAATCCCCAATGTAACAGTCCCCAACATTGCAAAACACTCCCCGAGAAAAAAGGGCTTATCTTTCGTTTCATTGACTACAGAGCTAGATTGCACGGTCACTGCCTTACGTTTACTCCAGTTTTCATCGCCAGGTAAAACAGTCTGAAAGGACAATCGGCCAGTTTTCTTGGTCGATGTTTCTAGCCTCTAAAGACGGGAGTCCAGTAATCTTGGTCGCTCGCTTTGAACTAAGTTTTGTTTCGTTTCATCCCAGATAGAAGTTTTCAATGACTGGGAAGCGGAAGTATAGCCATTTTTATTATTATTTCTAACTTTTGAGAGTTCTAGCGTCACTCTTTCGAGTAAATTCAAGCCGGTTACGATTGCAACCTCGTGTTTGTGTTACAAAATTTGGGTTACCTATTTTCGATACATATTTTCTATTGCATCTAATTCATCTTCTCGCAAGCGACCTGCTCGTTTAAGTGCTCAGCAGGCCCTTAGTTTGCTAGAAAATTTCAGCGAAGATGAAGACGGGTACAGCAGTAGCGACTTCAGGGTTAATAATTCTAGGTCTAGTTCATCTTCCAGCGATGTGGATTTAGAGAATGAAGGTGTTATATCAGGAAGAGTGGGCGTGGTTCCATCACCTAACATTGATTCTTCAACATCAGACCCAGTAAGACCTAATTTAGTTTTACAAGAAGGGGAAAGACGAAAACAGGAGTGTTTCGGAAATATAGAATGGCAGGAAGCAAACTTGGGTGCATTAACAACGAATAGCTTTAGATTTCAACCTAAAGACGAAAGAGCGGTGGGTGTGTCAGCAAATTTAGGCCTAAATGAATCATCTACCCCGATCCAGTGTTTTGAAAGCCTTGTATCATCAGCTGTAAGGGAGGAAATTTTAAAAAGCATAAACTGCTTTGCAGAAATTGAAGTACAGAAGCATACACTGGCACTGAAAAGATCAAGATATAATCTATGGAATCCAGTAAGCGATTATGAGCTGCTAAATTTTTTTGCTCTGCATCAAGCAATGGGTATCGACAAAAGGCCAAGCATAAAAGATTATTTCTCTTCACAAGAGCCTATGTTTCACACTCCATTTTATTCCCAAATGATGGAGAGAGACAGATTTGTGTCTATATTGCAAACTATGTTGCATATCTGTGAGCCTGTTGCAGAAAGGAAACATAAAATAGAGCCCTTCGTTCAAATGTTATGCTCTAAATTTGTTGCGGCATACACTCCGAACCAAGACGTAGCCATTGATGAGATGATTATAGGATAGAAAGGTCGGTGGAAATATAAGCAATATAACGCCAAAAAAACCACACAAATACCACATTAAAAGTTTTGGGCTAGTGTTACGGTGTTATTTTAAATGACGGCGTCTGCTGGGGTTTAGCAGTGCGCAACGTTTAGGGGTCAATAACATTAATAGAATATGTCGATATTTTACGGTATACTGAACGCGAAACATATGCTAAGATTATGACGTATTCGCGTTGGGAAGGTCACGCTTGGTGACTTGGTTACATGACCCTTGTTTCGCTATCCGTCAAGCAGAGAAGTCGTGTCTTGTATGTCTTCCAAGGAGAGGCTTAGTATATAGCCGATATATGAATTCAATATAGAACTCAGGGTCAGTTCAGATATTAATCTAAAGTATGAGATTATTAAGTAAATTAAATGATGGAAGGAGAATCGTATTATGATTCAATTTGTAGCTGTCAAGAACTCATGCGCTCATTTCTGGCTGTTGACTACAGCAGCGCATGTACATAGCCATGATGTTCATCTGACATATTGTTTTGACACGGACGGATACTTACTTGTATTACTTGGAATTTATTGTTATTATGCTGAACTATTACATGAAGTTTTGTGAATGTCGGATATCGTTTATATGAACGTCAATACATGTGGACTCAGAACAGAAGGCTTGATATCTTACTTACGTTTCGGGTTTGGTTCCACAGCTGTTAATGTTTACGTTTTTTCTCAGCACGATAAACTCTCCCACAGGAGAAATCAACTAATGTACAATATGCAAATCAGAACGTCGATGGGATGTTCTTACGGTCAGAGCTAACCATCAATAACAAACATTAACCACGTCAAGAGAGTGACTTTAATATTCAATCAGTCAGAAGGGACTCTGCTGGTGCCAATTCCGCAAAAACAATTTTGGAACACTTTTTTCTTGTTTGGGAAGTGGCTATCACATTTATGCGGACAGGTGTACACTACAAAACGTTTAGTAAATGAAATGCTTACATGGAAACAATATTACACTGGAACACTTCAAGCGAACAGAGTCGGATTCCCACAGCAGCTGAAGTCTTTGAACCTAAAGCATATGGAGACTAAGTATTATATCAATTCTGAGCAAAAGATGCTAGTTGCTCCTAAAATGGCACACTAAAGTTAAGTTGTAAATATCTCTAATTTGGCAGTAATGAGTGTTCTTAGTGAGAGCAGTTCAGCATATATATCACATTTTGTGTTCTTTTTCAATTATTTGTAAATTTGTGACAGTAGAGTGTATTTCATTTTCTTGATGACTGTGGTAAAGTGGGATGTTATAAATATTTATAGGGGACTTAGTGTACTGACTGAGATCAGCTGTGAAGGTATCTATATCTAATAAGAGTAGTGTATTATAGATAACCTTACTTACTGCCACATATGTATACCTCAGTCAGAATTATTCTGGAATAGTGTGATGACTACGTTATATGTCTAGGGTATGTGTATGATGAAGTGTAAGTCATAACAACAACAGACAGATAAACAATTTAATTTATTCCACCACACTTGACAACACTGTGACACTCACATACATATAACACTCTAAGAGGATATCTTAAAGGAGTCACTGATAACTTTTCAAATAACAATATGTATTCAGTGCTGTCATGAATGTATATGTGTCCTGATTCAAATACAAAGGGAACCAGGAATCACAATCAATTTTAATTACAAGTTATATGTACAGAATTTATTAATATGATTATTGTAGTGACATATATTATTAATGGTATCCTATGTGTGTCAGTTGTGTAGTAGTAATATGAGGTAATACTGGTTTTGTTTTGTTCAAGCTCTGTTGGTATTTGTCATCATGACTTCAATAGTTTGTTTCTATTGGAACTAGTATTGGAGATGTTCTCAGTTCCTGGTATTAAAACAATTAAATTCCCCTCTTAATTTTAGTTTATAATGTCATTTTAAGATGGGGGTACATAATGTTGAGCTCCATGGCCACACTCTCTTATCTTGCGTGATGACTGCAGTAAAAGACTCCTCTGCTCGATTACTGTAATGAGTTCTGGAGCCACCCCACTGGATGCTATATGGACCAAGGAGTATGCTGTCCACCTCTGGCTTCAGCAAAGCTCTGACCAGGTGCTGCTCAATAACTTTAAGACCACGGTCCCTGAAACAAGAAGGTTGTACCTTCTACGTCAGAACTAATTTATACTCCATTTCTACACTGAGCACAATACATCACAAACATTGAGTTCAGAGCGTTAGGCCAACTGTCAGCTTCATCTGAAATACTTTATACCAGTATTTCCCTCCCTAATGGTTACTACGCCTCTGCAATTCCAGCATTATTTCTTTCTAGTTAATAATCTAGGTGTCAGTGTACTGTTTGGCCATTCCATGCAGTTTTACTTTCCTCCGACACCTTCTGTTCAGGCTGGAGCACTATAGGCTTTACATCATGTTCGCTACTGAACCACACATATATACAGACATAAATTATCAATTTACATTCAATTTTCATTAAAAGATATTGAATATTTCAAGCTTACCACAATTCATGGAAATAATAATAAACAGTTTCGTTGACTGGCAATGAATATAGCACAACTCCGATCTGCCGATGTCCCAGGCTTTATTTTATAAAAAATATACACTGGTGCTCAACGAACTGTTTCTTAGTAGGTTTATTACAAGATGTGGCAATGAACAGACGCTCTGAATTGAGTATATTCGCAGCTCTACCCAATCAAACCATGTCTACACATCTTTTCAAAAAAGTACCCCTTTCTCACGTTTCCCCTGACAACACAAGATAGTATTTATAGTCCGACCAATCGTGTTTAGTCTTTCATTTGTTGCGCTCCAATCAAATAGGAGTTAACATGGTAGGCTATTTCCGTAACGTAATGTTTTTTCAAACACGTTATAAAAAAAATTTTATGAGCAGAAATGATTTCATGCTGTCAGGCACCCCCACTATTTTATTTTGGCCATAACTTGGTAATTCCTAGACTATTTGCGTAACGTTTTACATATTCTTTGTCAGCAAACCCTAAGGAACCCAAATATACGAATTTAAGGGAGCTAGGTGGCTGCGTTCAAAATGTGCATTTTCTACCACCTCCTGTTCACTTCAATCCCCATGTGGTGTCTGGGTACTGTCATGTTTTCAAACGTAAACCGGTATAATGTCATAATTCCCAATAAGCGTTTTTCAGGATTTTAAAACCTAACTCTGGTATGGGTAGTGAATTTTATCACTGTCGATTTGAAATAAAGTTAGTGCATGTGGCCTTACACGCGTGATGGCAGCAATTGTGTATCGCGCGACGCGTGTTTAGTGTTGCAGGTGTCCCTGCTTTCTGCCTCTCCCTTCTCTCTATCCTTTAGTCCATCTGTCTTTTAGTTACACCGTGTATAAAATGGAATGAATGAAATATTAAATTTAGGTCATTGATCAGCTTGCGTATCTCAAGGTTTTTCCAAGAAATACAGTACACGTTTCATTGAAGAAAGCGTGCAGCGATACAGTAGGCTTTTACTATCAACGTGAAAGCGTTACAATTTGCAGACGAAGTAGAAAACAAGGGGGATTTCGAGTACAGTCATTGTGACAGCACTGTTCTTTACCATTCTTCTTTCCTTTTATTAAATTTATTTGTTAGGCTTTGCATTTACGTTTTAATTTATATATGGGGATTAGAATAATTCACGACATCTCCCCTCTTAAAACAGACATTATATGTCAGTCCTTTATTCTATATACACATAGAGAAATTTATTATTATTTCTGGGGTTTACGGTGATTCTCATCACACGGATGGCGGCTTAAAAAATCCGCTCCCAAATTTGTTTTTCCAGATATATACTCAATGCTAAAATTATAGGGAGCCAAAAGCAAGGACCATCGGAGTAACCTAGAGTTCTCATGCCTAGCCTGGGCTAGAAACGATAAAGGTTTGTGATCCGTTTGCAACTTAAATGCCTTCCCATACAGATAAATATTGAATTTCTTTATTGCCCATATTACTGCAAGACATTCTTTTTCGCTAGTTGAGTAGTTGATTTCAGCTTTATTCAACTTTCTGCTAGCATATGCCACTGGGCTTAATTCCCCATCCAATGCATCTGATTTCTGTAGTAGAGTTGCACCTAACCCAATATTACTGGCATCCGTCCTTACTATGAATTCTTGACTTAAGTCAGGTAATTTCAAAATAGGTTTACTTGTGAGCTTTTCCTTCAATTCTTGGTAAGCCATTTCACATTGTGGTGTCCATGTAATGCGATCTGGATGTCCTTTACGTGTCAAATCAGTTAACGGTGCACATATGGAATTAAAGTTTTTGATATACTTCTGGTAGAAACCACATAATGAGACAAAGGATCTCACGTCCTTCTTGGTTTGTGGTCTCGGGGCTTTCTTTAGTTTCTCTAAATTCTTTGGGTCAGGGGTCATGTTTCCCTGATAAACTGTGTGTCCCAAAAATTCCAATTCTTTACATCCAACGCAACATTTGGTTGGTCGGGCTGTTAAATTTGCTTCCCTAAGTCGATCAAACAGCATGTTCAGAGAGTCAATGTGTTCCTCAAATGTTTCTGTTGCTATAAGGATATCATCCATGAAATTTGTTATACATGGATTATTCAGAGGGTCCAATAATTTTCTCATCATTCTAGAGAAGACACTAGGCGCATTCTTCAATCCAAATGGCAATCTATTAAACTCATAGTGTCCTTCTGAGGTACTAAAAGCTAGGTATGGTCTAACCTCAGGCTTTACTGGAATCTGATAGTATCCTTTACTCAGATCCACTTTTGAGAAATATTTAGCTTTATTTAGTCTGGCAAACAGCTGATTTGTATCCGGCAATGGATCCACCTGTCCTTCTGTAATAGCATTCAGTCTCCTGTAATCTATACAGAGTCTATGTTCTCCAGAGGGCTTCCTTAAGAGTACAACACCGGAACTATATGAGGATTCACTGTGCGAAATAATTCCTTCCTTCAACAGATAGTCTATCTCTTCCTTCAAAGCTTTCTCCTTAGCAAACGGAATCGAATATGGTTTCATACAGACAGGTGTGGGGTCTATCAGTGTATGCCCTGGTCGGTCTGTTAACACCTCTGCATGATTATTTAGAACCTGTTGCACTCTCTCTTTCTGAGTTTTCGTTAAATGTGTACTGATTTTCACCTGTGCTGCTGTCTCACAGGGGTGTAATGGATATTCAAATGATGAAAGTGGTTCCTTTTTCATCTCCATGGCGATGGACAAGGTCAACAAGTGTGTCTCTTCCTGATGTTCTCTTTCCAAATATTTCTTCAGGAGATTCACATGATAGATTTTTTCTTTCCCCTTCTTATCTATCTTATAATTTGTTCTAGACACCTTCTCTAAAACTGTATATGGACCCTGCCATCCAATCTGTAACTTATTCTGACTCCCGGGTAAAAGAAGCAGTACCTTCTCTCCCACAGCCAAATCTCTGTCTTTCGCCTTCCTGTTATAATAGGCAGCATGTTTCTTCCTGGCTTGTTTCAAATTTTCATTGGCAAGTTTCCAGCCAGTTTTTAAACGAGTGGTCAGCTCATTCACATATTGGTATGAAGATGTAATGTTTTCCTCTGCCTTTTCATCAGTCCACGTTCTTAACAAAGCTACATATGGACCTTTAATTGTGTGGACCTATTTGTCCATGCACCGGTATGGTCTCTTCCACTCGAAGCTCTATAGTGATGATTTTTCTTCCCAGAATTATCATGCACAAAACGACCGCTACCAATTTTTCTTTTGGGGCTTTCTCCCCACTTAAAATTCTTGATGAGAGATTTCCTCTCTACATCCTCTTCCTCCAGTTTGTTTAAGTCCGATTGAGGGATTTTCGGCTTATCCTGGGGTAAGACATCTTTTTGCACTCTCCGCATAGTGGCCATTGTAAAACAGTTAAGTGAAGCTTGTCCGTGAAAAGGGGCTTCCCATTCCATTTGGTCCACTTTATCAAATTTATATCTCTTTTTATTATCAGGCCTAATTTTGCCCCTTGGCGTGTCCAGGTCCTGATCAATGTTCCCACTTGTGGGTGTTCCCTCATGTGCTATGCTACACCTTTCTACAAAATTCTCAATGTCCCATCTTGCTTTGGGCCAATAATAATTGTGAGCCACCTTTTGAATGATGGTACCTATCTTCTCATGGTCCCCATCTGGTTTCACATGTAGGCTCCTTATTAAGTCTGCCCTATATCTTTTAGGAAGTACCAGCTGTCCCTGACCTTTGGATCTAGCTCCAGTCTTCCTATACATCAACTTGTTTTTCATGTAAAAATCTCCCTTGCCTGGAGTTGTATGACAAGTTGACAATTTCCTGAAACAAGGCTTGAGTGTTTTATCCCCAGCCTGTGCCTTCCTCATCTCTTCTGGAGTGGTATCTAACATAATATCCTCCTCCTGTCTTGAGGTCGACCTGACCTGAAGGGTGGCCATATACACAGGTTTCCTTCTGCAACGGTCAGTGTCATGATTGTTCATCTGACAATTCTTACACCACCTTTTTCCTTGGTTGAAAGATTTTCTTTCATCATATTTCCTTTCATCGAATTGTGGGAATTTATTTTTATTTTCATACCGTGGCCTATCAAACTGGTGCTTACCTTTGTTTTGATCCCTAGGATCAAATTTATTAAAGTTCTGTGGTGCCCTAAAGTTATCCACTTGTTTCTTTTTATTACCTGTTACCTCTGCTTGAGCTGCTTGATACCTTTCAGCAACATTTAGCAACTCACCCAGCCTCTCTGCACCTTGTTCCATGAGAAACTTTCTCAGGTCTGGAGCCATGGACTCTCTTAATTGCTCTATAAGGACCATTTCCTTAAGATCTTGGGTTTTCCCCAGAGAAGTCCATTTCTCCAAGTATGTCTCTATTCGTGCAGAGAACTGGTGATAGGTTTCACCTGACAGTAGTTTAGCATTCCTAAATTTTTTCCTATAAAATTCTGCATTCTTTTCATATCTTAACAAAAGAGCCTGCTTTAGCATGTCATAATTTTCCTGATCACCTCTGCTCATTTTTGCAAAAACTTCATAAGCTGCCCCACGAAGTCCCTGAGATAACTTTAAGCTCCACCTTTCTCTCTCTAACCCATATGTGGTAGCTAATAGTTCATACCTATTTAGATAGCTCTCTATATCATCATCTTTCTCAACAAAATGATCTAAATGAAAATTCATAGCTGAGGTTGAGGCTCCCTGGCTAGCAGTAGCATCAGAGGCAAAGGGACTGGCACCATTTTCAGGAGCATGGCCTTGAAACTCAAACTCCCTTAGTCGTAACTCATGTTCCCTTTGTAATCTCTTCTCCTCCTTTTCTGCTTCCCTCTCTGCAGCTAATCTTCTTTCTTCGGCTTCCCTTTCTGCAGCTAATCTCTTGTCTTCTCTTTCTGCAGTCAATCTTCTTTCTTCTGCTTCCAATTTCTTAGCCTCAGCCTCAATCTGCAACCTCTTAGCCTCAGCCTCAATCTGCAACCTCTTAGCCTCAGCCTCAATCTGCAACCTCTTAATCTCTTTTTCAGCTTCTATTCTCTTATCTTCGGCCAATCTTTCAGATTCTAATTTTCTTTCGGCCTCTTTTTCTAATCTTCTTTCTTCCCGTTCAATATATTTGTCACATTCAGCAGTGACATAAGCAATCATAATTTGCCCGTCCATTCCTAACTCTTTCGCAGTCTGTACAGCAGCAGATCGAAATTTTGCCAGGTCGGCCATTGTCTAACAGATAAATGTCTAAACAATTTTATCTATGACTAATTAACTCAAGACAACACAGGCACTGTGAGCTCAACCTTATTTATTTTCACCCAAGGATACCTTTTAATTCTTATTATTCCCTGAAGTGAATTACCCCCAATATTTTAATAGGGAAAGATTCAAAATCCCGAGGGCGAGACCCCAATATATGTGGTAAAGTGGGATGTTATAAATATTTATAGGGGACTTAGTGTACTGACTGAGATCAGCTGTGAAGGTATCTATATCTAATAAGAGTAGTGTATTATAGATAACCTTACTTGCTGCCACATATGTATACCTCAGTCAGAATTATTCTGGAATAGTGTGATGACTACGTTATATGTCTAGGGTATGTGTATGATGAAGTGTAAGTCATAACAACAACAGACAGATAAACAATTTAATTTATTCCACCACACTTGACAACACTGTGACACTCACATACATATAACACTCTAAGAGGATATCTTAAAGGAGTCACTGATAACTTTTCAAATAACAATATGTATTCAGTGCTGTCATGAATGTATTTGTGTCCTGATTCAAATACAAAGGGAACCAGGAATCACAATCAATTTTAATTACAAGTTATATGTACAGAATTTATCAATATGAATATTGTAGTGACATATATTATTAATGGTATCCTATGTGTGTCAGTTGTGTAGTATTAATATGAGGTAATACTGGTTTTGTTTTGTTCAAGCTCTGTTGGTATTTGTCATCATGACTTCAATAGTTTGTTTCTATTGGAACTAGTATTGGAGATGTTCTCAGTTCCTGGTATTAAAACAATTAAATTCCCCTCTTAATTTTAGTTTATAATGTCATTTTAAGATGGGGGTACATAATGTTGAGCTCCATGGCCACACTCTCTTATCTTGCGTGATGACTGCAGTAAAAGACTCCTCTGCTCGATTACTGTAATGAGTTCTGGAGCCACCCCACTGGATGCTATATGGACCAAGGAGTATGCTGTCCACCTCTGGCTTCAGCAAAGCTCTGACCAGGTGCTGCTCAATAACTTTAAGACCACGGTCCCTGAAACAAGAAGGTTGTACCTTCTACGTCAGAACTAATTTATACTCCATTTCTACACTGAGCACAATACATCACAAACATTGAGTTCAGAGCGTTAGGCCAACTGTCAGCTTCATCTGAAATACTTTATACCAGTATTTCCCTCTCTAATGGTTACTACGCCTCTGCAATTCCAGCATTATTTCTTTCTAGTTAATAATCTAGGTGTCAGTGTACTGTTTGGCCATTCCATGCAGTTTTACTTTCCTCCGACACCTTCTGTTCAGGCTGGAGCACTATAGGCTTTACATCATGTTCGCTACTGAACCACACATATATACAGACATAAATTATCAATTTACATTCAATTTTCATTAAAAGATATTGAATATTTCAAGCTTACCACAATTCATGGAAATAATAATAAACAGTTTCGTTGACTGGCAATGAATATAGCACAACTCCGATCTGCCGATGTCCCAGGCTTTATTTTATAAAAATATACACTGGTGCTCAACGTACTGTTTCTTAGTAGGTTTATTACAAGATGTGGCAATGAACAGACGCTCTGAATTGAGTATATTCGCAGCTCTACCCAATCAAACCATGTCTACACATCTTTTCAAAAAAGTACCCCTTTCTCACGTTTCCCCTGACAACACAAGATAGTATTTATAGTCCGACCAATCGTGTTTAGTCTTTCATTTGTTGCGCTCCAATCAAATAGGAGTTAACATGGTAGGCTATTTCCGTAACGTAATGTTTTTTCAAACACGTTATAAAAAAAATTTTATGAGCAGAAATGATTTCATGCTGTCAGGCACCCCCACTATTTTATTTTGGCCATAACTTGGTAATTCCTAGACTATTTGCGTAACGTTTTACATATTCTTTGTCAGCAAACCCTAAGGAACCCAAATATACGAATTTAAGGGAGCTAGGTGGCTGCGTTCAAAATGTGCATTTTCTACCACCTCCTGTTCACTTCAATCCCCATGTGGTGTCTGGTACTGTCATGTTTTCAAACGTAAACCGGTATAATGTCATAATTCCCAATAAGCGTTTTTCAGGATTTTAAAACCTAACTCTGGTATGGGTAGTGAATTTTATCACTGTCGATTTGAAATAAAGTTAGTGCATGTGGCCTTACACGCGTGATGGCAGCAATTGTGTATCGCGCGACGCGTGTTTAGTGTTGCAGGTGTCCCTGCTTTCTGCCTCTCCCTTCTCTCTATCCTTTAGTCCATCTATCTTTTAGTTACACCGTGTATAAAATGGAATGAATGAAATATTAAATTTAGGTCATTGATCAGCTTGCGTATCTCAAGGTTTTTCCAAGAAATACAGTACACGTTTCATTGAAGAAAGCGTGCAGCGACACAGTAGGCTTTTACTATCAACGTGAAAGCGTTACAATTTGCCGACGAAGTAGAAAACAAGGGGGATTTCGAGTACAGTCATTGTGACAGCACTGTTCTTTACCATTCTTCTTTCCTTTTATTAAATTTATTTGTTATGCTTTGCATTTACGTTTTAATTTATATATGGGGATTAGAATAATTCACGACAATGACAAATGGAAAGTAGTTAGAGTATAAACTTGATGTGTGGTTTATTTCCAAAATGGATGTAGTTTATAGTGATTTCTATCTTGGATAACTCAACTGATAGATTAGCTGTCTTCATTTGGTAAGTCTGATATGTTTGTTTTGTGTTTTGCTCTGTAAAATATTTTTCTGCCTCGTCTCTAACTACTTTATATTCATTAAAAAATTTTTAATTTATAAACTGAACATATTCAGAATTCTCATTCATTTTCCTTTTTAAATATATATATATCACATGACTATATTTGTTAAAAACTTTGAAATAATTGACACTTACATGGTAACACTATATGAAGAACCTGTGCCGCAGAAAATGTGTGACAAAAAAGTGTCTTTCCTTTTCTTGAAGGCAATTGAAAAGTAGTTAGAGTATAAACTTGAACCGTATGTATTTTATTTCCAAAATGAATGTAGTTTACAAATGTTTGTATCTTGGATAACATAAGTGATGGATTAGCTATCTTGAGTGGGTAATTCCGATATGTTTTTGTTTTGTTTTTGTCAAATTTTTTTCTTCCTAGTGTCCAACTATTTTATACTCATAAAAAATTTTTTAAATTTACAAACTGAACATATTCAGAATCCTCATTCATTTTCCTTTTTAAATATATATAACATGACTATATTTGTTGAACACTTTCAAATAATTGACACTTACATGGTAACACTATATGAAGAGCCTGTGCCGCAGAAAATTTGTGACAAAAGAGTGTCTTTCCTTTTCTTGAAGCCAATTGAAAAGTAGTTAGAGTATAAACTTGAACCGTATGTATTTTATTTCCAAAATGAATGTAGTTTACAAATGTTTGTATCTTGGATAACATAAGTGATGGATTAGCTATCTTGAGTGGGTAATTCTGATATGTTTTTTTTTTTTTTTTTTTTTTTTTTTGGTCAAATTTTTTTCTTCCCAGTCTCCAACTATTTTATACTCATAAAACTTTTTTAAAATTTATAAACTGACATATTCAGAATTCTCATTCATTTTCCTTTTTAAATATATATAATATGACTTCATTTGTTAAAAATTTGAAATAACTGATTCTTACATGGTAAAACTGTATGAAAAATCTGAGACGCAAAAAATTCCTTGCGTAAAACATGGGAAAACCCCTACGTCCTGAAAGAGTTATCTATGTCAAACTTCCGACCAGCTGGGCTAAGCTTGACAATGTAACTACTTGCCCTGACATTGCAGTGTCGACAAACAACTGCTACACCTTAACAACCATTACAGTTACATAATAGACTCATATAAGTATATAGATAAGCGCATTAATTACACGTTGCTTCTGTAAACAACACACGCCAAGTGTGGCCATTTCGAAAATGTGTAAGTCAGTCCCTGACATACGTCGATACAATCTTACATACCCGACTTCTGGAATGACGAATATCCCAGGTTGGGAGAAATACCTACATGTGGACAGTATATAGAAGGAAGAAAAAAAGTTGGGCAATGGTGTAAACATGTAAAGACCCCACGTACTTGTTACTTTACTTCACTTACCATCCACGTCTGGCGAGAATGGATCTAGTTTTATCCTAGGATTTCCTTTAGGTCTCAGCGTTCATATATATACATATAATGTCGTAGTTGTATACTCGTTACAATTTTTTTAAACAGTGAATGGAGAAAGCCATGGTAAATTGACATTTAATTGCGAATATTCATATACTGTTTTTTGTGTGTGATCTGATTGTTTTTCTTTGGAAAACGAGTTGTGGCCCTACATTATCTAAAATTATTTTTCAAATCGAATGAATCCATTGAAAAACAAAAAAGAAAGAAAGCAAAAAACGACAATTTGTTTCCAAATATTAATAAACATTTTAAGTAACTTCATTCAGAATCAACAAAATCAGTTCCAAGCAAGATAGTCTATTTTCTAAAAGTGCTGAAGATGTTTAAAAGTTAAGACGGTTTCACATCGTCCAGTGTTACAGTTGGACGGACACATCATGTTCAAAGAATAATGAGTAGGTTAGAACCACAGTTTATTGTTACAAACTGTCAACATCTTTCACATTCTCAATTATCTTATTATAAACAAATTTCAAGCACTTTAGTAGCGAAATTCTGCCTTATCTTCAAACATGTGTCTCTTTGGCTAATATCGATTCATCTCCATTAAACGTGTTTTCACTGGTTGAAGGATGCGCAATGCGAACCTGTATCTCGCTTATGGATCATGACTTATGTTGCCCTGCTGAAACATGATGAGAGAATTCAAAGGTGTGGTGAAGTGGGATGTTATAAATACTTATAGGGAACTTAGTGTACTGACTGAGATCAGCTGTGAAGGTATCTATATCTATTAAGAGTAGTGTATTATAGATAACCTTACTTGCTACCACATATCTATATATCTCAGTCAGAATTATTCTGGAATAGTGTGATGCTACGTTATGTGTCTAGGGTATGTGTATGATGAAGTGTAAGTCACAACAACAGACAGATAAACAATTTAATTTAATCCACTACTCTTGACAACACTGTGACACTCACATACATATAACACTCTACAAAGATATCTTAAAAGAGTCACTGATAAACTTTCAAATAACAATATGTATTCATTACTGGCATGAATGAATATGTGTCCTGATTCAACTACAAGGGAACCAGGAATCACAATCAATTTAAATTACAAGTTATGTACAGAATGTATTTAATATGAATATTGTAGTGACATATATTATTACAAATGTTCTATGTGTGTCAGTTGTGTAGTAGTAAAATGAGGTAATACTGGTTTTGTTTTGTTCAAGCTCTGTTGGTATTTGTCATCATGACTTCAATAGTTTGTCTTTAGGGACTAGTATTGGAGATGTTCACAGTTCCTGATTTTAAGACAAGTAAATTCCCCTCTTAATGTTAATTTTACAAAGTCAGTTCAAGATGAGGGGACATAATGTTGAGCTCAGCTGGCCAAGTTAGCTTATCTGGCGTGATGGCGGCAGGAAAGGACTCCTCTGCTCGAATTCTCCTCTGGGCTCTGGAGACACCTCACTGATAGCTAAAAGGACCAAGGAGTATGCTGTCCGACACTGGATTCAGCAAAGCTCTGACCAGGTGCTGCTCAGTACCATCAAGACCACTGTCCCACAATTCATACGAATAAACACAGATACGTTGATTAGCAATGAATTCTGGCACAAACTGGCACAAATTCCCATCTGCTTATCTTCCAGGCTTTTATTTAGCAAAATATAAGCTGGCTTCAACGCACTGATGCTTTATCAAGCTTATTTAAACAAGTGGTTTCGAACTAACGCTCCCAAGTGTGTATATCAGCGAGTCTGACCAATGAGCCCCGTTTCGACAAGTGTTTGAAAAAATGTTACCTTTCCCCGTTTCCCCTAACAACCAAGATAGTATTTATAGCCCGACCAATCGTGGTTAGGCTTTCATTTGTTGCGCTCCAATCAATTTGGAGTTTACATGGTAGGCTATTTCTGTAACGTAAATTTTTTTCAAACACGTTAAAAAAAAATCTTATGAGCAGAAATGATTTTATGCTGTCAGGCACCCCCAATATTTTATTTTGGGTATAATTTATTAATTCCTGGACTATTTGCGTAACGTTTTACATATTATTTGTCAGCAAGCCCTAAGGAACCCAAAAATACAAATTTAAAGGAGCTACGTGGCTGCGTTCAAAATATGCAATTTCTTCTACCTCCTGTTTCGAAGATGTGCTGTCTGGGTACTGTTATGTTTTCAACCGTAAACCCATCTAATGTTATCTTTTCTAATAAGAGTTTTTTATGATTTATAAACCTAACTCTGGGAAAGGGTAGTGTATTTTATCACTGTCCGTCTGAAAAAAAATTAGTGCATGTAGACTTACACGCGTGATGGCAGCATTTGTGTATCGCGCGACGCGTGTTGCATGCGTTCCTGATTTTCAGCCCTCCCCTCTCTCTTTATCCTTTTGTCCATCTGTTCGTTCGTTTTGGTAACGCAGTATAATTAATGTTAGGATTAATTTAGGTCATTACGCAGTACGTCTCAATGTTTTTCTTAGAAATGCAGCACACGTTTCATTGAAGAAGGCGGGTAATAATACAGTAAGCTTTTATATCAACGTGAAAGCGTTACAATTTGCAGACGAAGCAGAAAACAAGGGGGATTTCGAGTACATTCTTTGTGACAGCACTGTTATTTTACCATTGCTCTTCTCTTTATTAATTTTATTTGTTAGGCTTCATATTTACCTAATAATTTATATATGTGGATTAGAATATTTCATGACACCTCCCCTCTTAAAACAGACATTATATGTCAGTCCTTTATTCTATATACACATAGAGAAATTTATTATTATTTCTGGGGTTTACGGTGATTCTCATCACACGGATGGCGGCTTAAAAAATCCGCCCCCAAATTGGTTTTTCCAGATATATACTCAATGCTAAAATTATATGGAGCCAGAAGCAAAGACCATCGGAGTAACCTAGAGTTCTCATGCTTAGCCTGTGCTAAAAACGATAAAGGTTTGTGGTCTGTTTGCAACTTAAATGCCTTCCCATATAGATAAATATTGAATTTCTTTATTGCCCATATTACTGCAAGACATTCTTTTTCGCTAGTTGAGTAGTTGATTTCAGCTTTATTCAACTTTCTGCTAGCATATGCCACTGGGCTTAATTCCCCATCCAATGCATCTGATTTCTGTAGTAGAGTTGCACCTAACCCAATATTACTTGCATCCGTCCTTACTATGAATTCTTGACTTAAGTCAGGTAATTTCAAAATGGGTTTACTTGTGAGCTTTTCCTTCAATTCTTGGTAAGTCATTTCACATTGTGGTGTCCATGTAATGCGATCTGGATGTCCTTTACGTGTCAATTCAGTTAAAGGTGCACATATGGAATTAAAGTTTTTGATATACTTCTGGTAGAAACCACATAATGAGACAAAGGATCTCACGTCCTTCTTGGTTTGTGGTCTCGGGGCTTTCTGTAGTTTCTCTAAATTCTTTGGGTCAGGGGTCATGTTTCCCTGATAAACTGTGTGTCCCAAAAATTCCAATTCTTTACATCCAACGCAACATTTGGTTGGTCGGGCTGTTAAATTTGCCTCCCTAAGTCGATCAAACAGCATGTTCAGAGAGTCAATGTGTTCCTCAAATGTTTCTGTTGCTATAAGGATATCATCCATAAAATTTGTTATACAGGGATTATTCAGAGGATCCAATAATTTTCTCATCATTCTAGAGAAGACACTAGGCGCATTCTTCAATCCAAATGGCAATCTATTAAACTCATAGTGTCCTTCTGAGGTACTAAAAGCTAGGTATGGTCTAACCTCAGGCTTTACTGGAATCTGATAGTATCCTTTACTCAGATCCACTTTTGAGAAATATTTAGCTTTATTTAGTCTGGCAAACAGCTGATTTGTATCCGGCAATGGATCCACCTGTCCTTCTGTAATAGCATTCAGTCTCCTGTAATCTATACAGAGTCTATGTTCTCCAGAGGGCTTCCTTAAGAGTACAACACCGGAACTATACGAAGACTCACTGTGCGAAATAATTCCTTCCTTCAACAGATAGTCTATCTCTTCCTTCAAAGCTTTTTCCTTAGCAAACGGAATCGAATATGGTTTCATACAGACAGGTGTGGAGTCTATGAGTTTCATATCATATTCCAATAGGTTTGTATGCCCTGGTCGGTCTGTTAACACCTCTGCATGATTATTTAGAACCTGTTGCACTCTCTCTTTCTGAGTTTTCGTTAAATGTGTACTGATTTTCACCTGTGCTGCTGTCTCACAGGGGTGTAATGGATATTCAAATGATGAAAGTGGTTCCTTTTTCATCTCCATGGCGATGGACAAGGTCAACAAGTGTGTCTCTTCCTGATGTTCTCTTTCCAAATATTTCTTCAGGAGATTCACATGATAGATTTTTTCTTTCCCCTTCTTATCTATCTTATAATTTGTTCTAGACACCTTCTCTAGAACTGTATATGGACCCTGCCATCCAATTTGTAACTTATTCTGACTCCCGGGCAAAAGAAGCAGTACTTTCTCTCCCACAGCCAAATTTCTGTCTTTCGCCTTCCTGTTATAATAGGCAGCATGTTTCTTCCTGGCTTGTTTCAAATTTTCATTGGCAAGTTTCCAGCCAGTTTTTAACCGAGTGGTCAGCTCATTCACATATTGGTATGAAGATGTAATGTTTTCCTCTGCCTTTTCATCAGTCCACGTTCTTAACAAAGCTACATATGGACCTTTAATTGTGTGGACCTATTTGTCCATGCACCGGTATGGTCTCTTCCACTCGAAGCTTTATAGTGATGATTTTTCCTCCCAGAATTATCATTCACAAAACGACCGCTACCAATTTTTCTTTTGGGGCTTTCTCCCCACTTAAAATTCTTGATGAGAGATTTCCTCTCTACATCCTCTTCCTCCAGTTTGTTTAAGTCCGATTGAGGGATTTTCGGCTTATCCTGGGGTAAGACATCTTTTTGCACTCTCCGCATAGTGGCCATTGTAAAACAGTTAAGTGAAGCTTGTCCGTGAAAAGGGGCTTCCCATTCCATTTGGTCCACTTTATCAAATCTATTTTTCTTTTTATTATCAGGCCTAATTTTGCCCCGTGGCGTGTCCAGGTCCTGATCCATGTTCCCACTTGTGGGTGTTCCCTCATGTGCTATGCTACACCTTTCTACAAAATTCTCAATGTCCCATCTTGCTTTGGGCCAATAATAATTGTGAGCCACCTTTTGAATGATGGTACCTATCTTCTCATGGTCCCCATCTGGTTTCACATGTAGGCTCCTTATTAAGTCTGTCCTATATCTTTTTGGAAGAACCAGCTGTCCGTGACCATTGGATCTAGCTCCAGTCTTCCTATACATCAACTTGTTTTTCATGTAAAAATCTCCCTTGCCTGGAGTTGTATGACAAGTTGACAATTTTCTGAAACAAGGCTTGAGTGTTTTATCCCCAGCCTGTGCCTTCCTCATCTCTTCTGGAGTGGTATCTAACATAATATCCTCCTCCTGTCTTGAGGTCGACCTGACCTGAAGGGTTGCCATATACACAGGTTTCCTTCTGCAACGGTCAGTGTCATGATTGTCCATCTTACAATTTTTACACCACCTTTTTCCTTGGTTGAAAGATTTTCTTTCATCATATTTCCTTTCATCGAATTGTGGGAATTTATTTTTATTTTCATACCGTGGCCTATCAAATTGGTGCTTACCTTTATTTTGATCCCTAGGATCAAATTTATTAAAGTTCTGTGGTGCCCTAAAGTTATCCACCTGTTTCTTTTTATTACCTGTTACCTCTGCTTGAGCTGCTTGATACCTTTCAGCAACATTTAGCAACTCACCCAGCCTCTCTGCACCTTGTTCCATGAGAAACTTTCTCAGGTCTGGAGCCATGGACTCTCTTAGTTGCTCTATAAGGACCATTTCCTTAAGATCTTGGGTTTTCCCCAGAGAAGTCCATTTCTCCAAGTATGTCTCTATTCGTGCAGAGAACTGGTGATAGGTTTCACCTGACAGTAGTTTAGCATTCCTAAATTTTTTCCTATAAAATTCTGCATTCTTTTCATACCTTAACAAAAGAGCCTGCTTTAGCATGTCATAATTTTCCTGATCACCTCTGCTCATTTTTGCAAAAACTTCATAAGCTGCCCCACGAAGTCCCTGAGATAACTTTAAGCTCCACCTTTCTCTCTCTAACCCATACGTGGTAGCTAATAGTTCATACCTATTTATATAGCTCTCAATATCATCGTCTTTCTCAACAAAATGATCTAAATGAAAATTCATAGCTGAGGTTGAGGCTCCTTGAGTAACCGTAGCATCAGAGGCAAAGGGACTGGCACCATTTTCAGGAGCATGGCCTTGAAACTCAAACTCCCTTAGTCGTAACTCATGTTCCCTTTGTAATCTCTTCTCCTCCTTTTCTGCTTCCCTTTCTGCAGCTAATCTCTTCTCTTCTCTTTCTGCAGCTAATTTCTTCTCTTCTCTTTCTGCAGCTAATCTTTTGTCTTCTCTTTCTGCTTCCAATTTCTTAGCCTCTTTGTCAGCCTCAATCTGCAACCTCTTAGTCTCAGCCTCAGCTTCAAATTGTAACTTCTTAATTTCCCTTTCAGCCTCTAACTTTCTTTCGGCTTCTTTTTCTAATCTTCTTTCTTCGCGTTCAATAAATTTGTCACATTCCGTTGTGACATAGGCAACCATAACTTGCCCATCTAATCCTAACTCTTTTGCAGTCTGAACCGCAGCAGATCGAAATTTGGCCAGGTCCGCCATTGTCTATCAGGTAAATTTATACAATGTCTAACCAACAATTCAATTCTAAATATATCTAATGGACAACACAGGCACCGTGAGCTCAACCTTATTTAATTCCACCCAAGGATACCTTTTAATTCTTATATTCCCTGAAGTGAATTACCCCCAATATTTTTAATAGTTAAAGATTCAAAATCCCAAGAGCGAGACCCCAATATATGTGGTGAAGTGGGATGTTATAAATATTTATAGGGAACTTAGTGTACTGACTGAGATCAGCTGTGAAGGTATCTATATCTATTAAGAGTAGTGTATTATAGATAACCTTACTTGCTACCACATATCTATATATCTCAGTCAGAATTATTCTGGAATAGTGTGATGCTACGTTATGTGTCTAGGGTATGTGTATGATGAAGTGTAAGTCACAACAACAGACAGATAAACAATTTAATTTAATCCACTACTCTTGACAACACTGTGACACTCACATACATATAACACTCTACAAAGATATCTTAAAAGAGTCACTGATAAACTTTCAAATAACAATATGTATTCATTACTGGCATGAATGAATATGTGTCCTGATTCAACTACAAGGGAACCAGGAATCACAATCAATTTAAATTACAAGTTATGTACAGAATGTATTTAATATGAATATTGTAGTGACATATATTATTACAAATGTTCTATGTGTGTCAGTTGTGTAGTAGTAAAATGAGGTAATACTGGTTTTGTTTTGTTCAAGCTCTGTTGGTATTTGTCATAATGACTTCAATAGTTTGTCTTTAGGGACTAGTATTGGAGATGTTCACAGTTCCTGATTTTAAGACAAGTAAATTCCCCTCTTAATGTTAATTTTACAAAGTCAGTTCAAGATGAGGGGACATAATGTTGAGCTCAGCTGGCCAAGTTAGCTTATCTGGCGTGATGGCGGCAGGAAAGGACTCCTCTGCTCGAATTCTCCTCTGGGCTCAGGAGACACCTCACTGATAGCTAAAAGGACCAAGGAGTATGCTGTCCGACACTGGATTCAGCAAAGCTCTGACCAGGTGCTGCTCAGTACCATCAAGACCACTGTCCCACAATTCATACGAATAAACACAGATACGTTGATTAGCAATGAATTCTGGCACAAACTGGCACAAATTCCCATCTGCTTATCTTCCAGGCTTTTATTTAGCAAAATATATGCTGGCTTCAACGCACTGATGCTTTATCAAGCTATTTTAAACAAGTGGTTTCGAACTAACGCTCCCAAGTGTGTATATCAGCGAGTCTGACCAATGAGCCCCGTTTCGACAAGTGTTTGAAAAAATGTTACCTTTCCCCGTTTCCCCTAACAACCAAGATAGTATTTATAGCCCGACCAATCGTGGTTAGGCTTTCATTTGTTGCGCTCCAATCAATTTGGAGTTTACATGGTAGGCTATTTCTGTAACGTAAATTTTTTTCAAACACGTTAAAAAAAAATCTTATGAGCAGAAATGATTTTATGCTGTCAGGCACCCCCAATATTTTATTTTGGGTATAATTTATTAATTCCTGGACTATTTGCGTAACGTTTTACATATTATTTGTCAGCAAGCCCTAAGGAACCCAAAAATACAAATTTAAAGGAGCTACGTGGCTGCGTTCAAAATATGCAATTTCTTCTACCTCCTGTTTCGAAGATGTGCTGTCTGGGTACTGTTATGTTTTCAACCGTAAACCCATCTAATGTTATCTTTTCTAATAAGAGTTTTTTATGATTTATAAACCTAACTCTGGGAAAGGGTAGTGTATTTTATCACTGTCCGTCTGAAAAAAAATTAGTGCATGTAGACTTACACGCGTGATGCATGCGTTCCTGATTTTCAGCCCTCCCCTCTCTCTTTATCCTTTTGTCCTTCTGTTCGTTCGTTTTGGTAACGCAGTATAATTAATGTTAGGATTAATTTAGGTCATTACGCAGTACGTCTCAATGTTTTTCTTAGAAATGCAGCACACGTTTCATTGAAGAAGGCGGGTAATAATACAGTAAGCTTTTATATCAACGTGAAAGCGTTACAATTTGCAGACGAAGCAGAAAACAAGGGGGATTTCGAGTACATTCTTTGTGACAGCACTGTTATTTTACCATTGCTCTTCTCTTTATTAATTTTATTTGTTAGGCTTCATATTTACCTAATAATTTATATATGTGGATTAGAATATTTCATGACAAAAGGCTATAAATCACAGTGCATCAAAGATGTCGACATTGAGCCACACGTTTCTAATCTATCTTATTATGGTGTCAAAGAGTTTTATTTTGCAGAAGCATAAAAATTGTTCGATTCGTATCTGCATATCTGTCTTCATCTTTAATTCTCTTCAGCCGTTGTTGGGCCTTTTGTGGATTAGTTCTGCTTCTTTCATTTTCGATACTCAAACCTGCAATCACCATTCCAGAAATTATTTTGTAAACATGTCAAACTTTATTTAATCTATCTCGTTGGCTGTTAAAATGTTCTCACCGAATGATGCTAACACGTATTGTAATAATTAGGTTGCACTTTCCTAAATTTAGGGCCTAGAGATTGTAATAACATGGAATTAATACACGTTAAAGACAAGAACTAACGCTGGGTGAACACCTGAATGTTTGCTTATTGGCGACTGGAGCTAAAGCTTCTTGAAGACTCGTACTAAGTGTGGAATTAACGATTGTTAGAGACTGAAACTAGAACTTGCTAAAGACTAATACTAACGTTGGGTTAAAAACTGGAACTAACGCTTCCGAAAAACAGGAACTAACGCTTCAGAAAGATGGGAACTAACGCTTCAGAAAGGAACTAACGCTTCAGAAAGACAGGAACTACCGCTTCAGAAAGATGGGAACTAACGCTTCAGAAAGATGGGAACTAACGGTTCAGAAAGATGGGAACTAACGCTTCAGAAAGATAGGAACTAACGCTTCAGAAAGATGGAAACTAACGCTTCAGAAAGATAGGAACTAACGCTTCAGAAAGATGGAAACTAACGCTTCAGAAAGATAGGAACTAACGCTTCAGAAAGTTAGGAACTAACGCTTCAGAAAGATGGGAACTAACGCTTCAGAAAGATAGGAACTAACGCTTCAGAAAGATGGGAGCTAACGCTTCAGAAAGATAGGAACTAACGCTTCAGAAAGACAGGAACTAACGCTTCAGAAAGATGGGAACTAACGCTTCAGAAAGACAGGAACTAACTCTTGTTGAATACTGACATTAACGCTTTAAAAAAACTATACCTAATGTAAACTACCTAAACACTAGAGCTAACGATCCTAGAGAATATAGCTAACGTTTCTGAAAGTCTGGTACTAACGTTTCCTCAAAACAGTAACAAAGGCCCATAAAACCTGGAACTAACTCTCGTTAAAGACTAGAACAAAACCTTCCTTGAGGTTGGAACCAAAGTCTGTCAAAAACTGGCACTTAAAGTTTGTTAAAGACAAGAACTAACGTTTTACAGAGACTGGAACCAAAATCTGTCAAAAACTGGCGCTTAATGTCTGATAAAGACTGGAACTAACTTTTGCTAAAGATTTGAAATAACGTTTCCTTGCGGCTGGAACCAAAGAATGTCAAAAATGGGAACTCACCATATTTAGACCGCAACGAATTTGTGTTAAAAGACTAGACCTAATGCTTGTTGAGGACAATTTTAACTTCAAAGACTAATGCCAGCTATAGGCTGAAAATAATACAGTACTTGGTAAACCGGAACAGTAATGCCTAATAAGTATCTGGGACACTTACATTTATTAAAGACTGAGACAACAACGTTTATTGTGTTAAAAAAACTAGAACAGTAACGTTTCGTACAGACTGGGTCAGCAACGTTTTTAAAGACTGGTACAATAATGTATAGAAAATACAAAAATGTGACAGTACCACCTGATATAAGTTGGGACAGCAACGTTTAACCAAAATTTGAACATTCGTTGTCAGCTGCCATGCCCACAATGAGCGTCGACCGCAATACCTCTCCAACGTTTTATGTCTCCTGTCTTAATGGTGCACTCTAATGGACTCTGTCCTGTCTTAATGTTGCACTCTAATGGACTCTGTCCTGTCTTGATGGTGCACTCTAATGGACTCTGTCCTGTCCATTTCCTGATGTTATCTTCGCACTTCTATCGCTGTCTTCCTCTTGCACGTTTGCCTTCAACTCTTCCTTCCGTTATGGTCTCCAGCCAGGTGTTAAGTCTTTTTATAAGTCTAATCTTGATCTCCTTCATTAATTCTCGTTTTAATTCTTTGTTTTATGACATTTGTATTTGTTTTCTTGTCTTTCCGTGACGAGATGCACCACATTCATTGGAACATTAACGAATATTAAAGGTATTAAAGGACAATAACGATTGTTATAGACTGTAAACAGCTGTTGTAAAAACTGGAAAAAATAAACATTTATTAAAGATTGTTAAGGATGAATTTTGTTAAAGATTTGGAGAAAACTGAAATATTAACAATAAGTAAACGCCAAAATTATAAAAACAAAGAACTTGATAGAAATCAAACGACAAACAATTATAAGAGTTTAAATACGTTGGCAGTATGTTTACCACACCTTGAAGTTTAGACAAAGAGTTTAAAATGCCAATTCAGAAAGCCAGTAGCACACCTAACAGATGGCCAAATTTTAAATCCTGCAAAGACCCAATTACTCAAAAGTAGATATATAATAATAAATACATTATCTTTACCAACATTGTGCTATGAATATCAGATGTAAACTCTACTCAAAGAACAAGAAAGTAAAATCACCTCCTGCGAGACAAGATGAATGTGAAAAGAATCTCATTAAACATAAAGAACGCAATAAGATAGAAAAGCATCAAAGCTATCTTGCGTTTTCAGATTTGGAAAGCATGGCGATACACACACTAGTAATAGTTTTAAAAACATTGCTCTGTAAATTAAAATACACTGCAGATATATTTGCTTATTTAAACAACGCAATCTATATCTGCAAGGAAAACACTTCTATATTTCACGTTGAAAACAAAGTGAACACCACGATCGTAAAATTACAACTGTCATAAACTTCTTAAAGTGGTGATGTAGCAAAGTTAGATTTTGCTGGGGAGGTTATGATGGTATCCTAAAAGAATGAAATCCGTGTATGTATTAACCGTGTGAGGTCAAGCACATGTAGGCCCCTGACTCTATAAATGATGATGATGATGAATTATGTGCAGTGTGTATGCAGCAGATATGGCAAATTGTTAAATATTGGTAGTACGTTTTCGAAACCGAAACTAAAACTCGTGTTAGAATTTTACCGTGGGATCGTTCTATAGGCTTTAGCACTGCACAAAAGGCAGTGTTGCTGGCGTGTGAGAGTATCACCGTCAGACACAATAGGGCGGGTTTATTTATTATCATTTTATGACTAAAATCTTACTGAAATGAGCGATTATTCTCGCAGATTTTACTACAGGTGAATTATACTTTTTTTCATCTCTTTATGATTTAGTTATCAGTTCAACTAACGAACTTGGCGGTGATATGCTGCAAACTATGATAGAACATTGGCAAAGTCTGCAGAGATATTCATAATTATTTCGTTGAATCCCACAACACCTTTGACTGCACAAGGGACCCTTTTAGTTTCAATGTTCATCTTCTTCTTTTTCTTCTTCTTTGATCCTTAGCCGCCGAATGTCAAAGCAGTCAGTGGTCATCACGCCTTGTTGCGTCTTGTAGGGCAGCAACAAATTGTTGTTTAGACTAGCAACGGCTGTTCTCGCTTTATTCATTTTGATGTTGACGTCTGTGCTTGTTCCGCCGTCTGATGTTACTATGCATCCGACGTATGTAAATGTGTCTGTCTGTTCCAGATTCTGGTTCCTTATTGTTATGGGCTCAGGATTGCCCACGTTGAGTGTCACGATCTCGTCTTCTTTAGATTGATGCTCAGACCCACCTGCTGGCTATACTTATTTTTCAAGAAAAAACAGATAGACTAAGTATAAGTAAAAAGGGACCAAAAGATGCAGCAATAGAGAATGCAGTCAGCGACCCATAGTTTGACTGCTTGCATCAGGGTCAGCGAACCAGAGCTGACCAAGACCGTACTCCACCTCCACGTGGTGGTCCTGGAAACAGTCTGCAGCAGTGCAGTCTGGCTGAGCGAGTACGGATCGAAGAGGGAAGGCAAACCCGGTCCCCAAAAATGCCGTGCTGAAGTCGGATGTGTCGACCGAAAGGTGCAGATATCACAGCTATGGCGTAAACAGACACAACGCAACCACCGTCCTTTTCAGGGCGAACGAGGAAGAAGTATAAGTAAAAGTATAAATAAGTATCAGTGTTCATGCATTGCCAAAAAATTCCCAGATTTAGAAGAACAACTCTTTCAGGTGACTTTTTGAAAGCAGCATTTAGACAAAATACACCGACATTTCTTTGGTTGGACATTAGTTCTGAATGTCAAGCTCTGTTGGACAGGGCTATTAAAAACTCATCCGTCCTAAGCCACACTCCGTGACTCAATGGCCGACTCCTTAACCGTCCAAAGCCACACTCCGTGGCTTTTACATTTGAAAAATGCGAATAAATCTTTCCACGAAAGTTTGACCCGGAAGTTTTTATGTATTTAATTTTATAAGTTCCGGTCTCTGTTTCCAATGTGGGTGAGGGACGAGTGTCTGAAAAGCACAGACATCGACCAGGATATCCCTGTAATAGTGTCTGATCCCAAGCAGTTTCAACCCTTGCATAAGACAGTTGTTTTCAACTGAAAATTTCTATAACAAAATAGTAAGTAGTTAAATGTGCATATCTTAAATGTGCGCTAGTGAAGATAAACAGTATTATTAAGACAATCCCCAAATTGTCTCCGCCTGAGAGGAGTACGCCGCCAGGACTAAACTCTCATAAGGGTTACACGATTAATGTAGTTTACGCAAGACTGTTCTAACTCATTCATACATCCTGTGACGGATTATTATGTGATGGATGGTTGTTTGTTAGGTTATCATTTATGAAAAGTAAATCAATGGCACCTTCTTGAAGGAAAATTGTGAGAAGAATGACGATTGCCTACAATCAACGGGTGGAAGGAGTTATTGTACTTGGTCTTAATTATGAAAAAGAAATAATAAACTACAGAGTATTAAAACTTTTAATGTTTTAAACCTATAAAGAAAAAGGTTGAAAGTTACATTATATACACTCATAACAAGTAGTTTCGATTCATGATTATCCAAGGGATAATACGACGGTAGATTCCCGTTGCTTTCCGTTGGTGTGTGCACGGTTGTCTCCGCTGGCCTTTGACTTTACATGGAAGTTGTTTCGATTCATGATTATACAAGAGATAATACAACGGTAGTTTCCAGGTGCTTTCCGTCTGTTTGAGTACTTTTACACTCATGACACCTGAAGGTAGAATTTCACGGAGTACAGAAATTAATAGGAAAGGAAATTCTGAAAAGAATGTACAGTCCATTTGTTGTCTTCTCGAACATTGAATATCTGGTTTGACAGAGTATTTTAAAATTTTATGTTTCGCTGAATGCACTACCTCTGATAAATCCTATTATGAATACACAATACTTTATCATATCAAACATCAATTGTGAATACTCAGCTATGATGGATGTATAATTTATTTTAACCTTTTTGTGTACTTGTAAGCAAATCTAAATTTCAAAAACCCAGTTGTTTTTTTTCAAGGCACAGTTCTTTTCAAAATCTGGCTACCCCATTGTATGATACTGATCAAAGCATAATCCTGTTCAACTCTTTATGTTGTCAAACGTTTTTCTTTCTCTATATAATATTGCCGTCTTTGACCGAATCTTTGAACATATTTCCGTAATCCAACGGCTTGTCGTGTATCGACAGTGGACAATTTTTCTCGTCCTTTTTCGATCCCTAGTTTCAGTTTACATTCTAGAATTTCCAGGATCGTCTTGTTTAAACGACACCCTGCAATGAACTTTAAAATCTGGCCTTCTTATAAGTAAAAATGTGAATTATTTTCGTTTCGCAACTGGACACACTAGTAAAGCTCCATAGTGTAAAATACACTGCCAGCCGAACCCGAAAGAGACATATCAGGCTGCACACAAACCGCGCAATATGTTCTTGAAATTGAAAACATCGTCAATAGGAAATTCGAAACTCGATTTTTGCTTTGTGTGTTTGTGTGGTGATCCCAGCCTAGGAACATATGTCACTACCTAGTATGGTGATACATGACAATCGTGTGTGTAGATACATTTCTCACATACAGATTTAAAATATTCATCATCATCTTTGCTCCCTTTGAAGCACAGGTCGCCACCAAATTCATACTGAGCTTTCCCGTCCAGTACCATCAGTTTATCCTTCCGTGTTGTGTTTATGCCTTTCATTTATATCTATATTGCCCTTCTCCATGTGTTTGTCAGTTTCATTTTATTCCGCATACGAAGGGATTATAAAATAAGGTCTGCCTTGTAATATTATTAAGTGTCTTCTTTAATCTGTATCCTATCAAATGTCAGCTTCATTTCATTATCTTTTGTTATACTGGTATTTTATAGGGTGTTTTTTTCACCAGATCAACAATTTAGTGATCTTGATAAACCTTTGTTTCAATTCTGTACAAGCATCCATTTATGACATTCTGTAGCTTTTCATTGTCGTGTTTTGTTGTTCTTCATGCGTCTGAGCCATGCAATTCGACGGACTTGACTTTTGTGTTGAAGATGCATTTCGTGTTGACTTGCTTCCTTGTTAATTTCAAGTATTTTCAAATGCACAAAAACTTATCTTGAATTTTGTATTCTTATTTTGATAATGTTGTCTGCTTATAAAACTTTGCCTATATCGCTGCCAAGATTATAATCTCGAATGTTTAAGTCAGTTATTACTTAACGTATTAATTGTCATAACCGTTTTATCCTTAAACCCAATTACAGTATTCTCATTTTGACTTGTCTCTGGTTACAGTTTATGTAACATAATAGCCAGGTGATCAGCAAGATCTCCATGAACAAGAAGAGAAATCGTGACAAGAGTACTTGTTGTGAAACCTGGACAGTTAACGTTTGACACTTCTCACAGGATGGACTGACGTACTGATTTACACAACATGGATTCAATGAATAAACCCGGCCAGGACGATCCAAGGTTTATTTCATAAGATAAAATACAACAAAGCGAACTGTATACATATGACTTCAGGCTTCACACTCTCTCTGACATTACACGTCCAGCATTATCAGTCACTGCCCTTGTCATTCATACTGCCCATACTGCAGTTGTCGGCCTTTTCTGATACAAACTGCAGATAAACTGCGTGTGCTTTAACTGTGATCTCCACGGAAACATGAGAGGCTAACCTGCCTCGGAAATACACAATTCCTAAATACTGTGAATTCTGCACACAATTAAAACTGAACAACTTGTCATTCTACCAGCTCGACTAACATCCAATCTCCATTTAACGTCACACTTTCACTGTGACGTCATCTTTAACAATGCATATTTTACTTCTTTCATAAAGTCTGCGCAACGATAATTGAAGGAACCCTCAATCGGGACAACCCGAAGTCTTCAATGATCCTGCGCAGCTCTTCAACAGTGCTTCCTACTTTTAAAAAAAAATTAGAGGGAAGGAATAATATATGCGCGGAATGAACAAATCACTCAAACCAGAACTGCTGATTGGATGGGATTAGGATTATATGTGTCTGTCAGGTTCACGAGCGTCCGACTGGCAGAGTGGTTAGAGCGCTGGTCTCTCGCAGCAAAGGTGACGGGTTCGAATCACAGTACCGACACACTCCAGTCTACCCAGCTGTAAATGGGTACCTGAATCTGCTCTTTGAGTTAGGGACGGAAAATGCAGCGGGAACTGGTCACCCCACCTCTCGATGATGGACCTAGTATGGTGAAGTCTCTAACACTTCACTCCCCTACGGCAGCATCTGCTATGGGACAACATTATTTGTCGAGTTCACATCAAAACACACGGACCAGAACTTCTCACTTTGGGACATTTGTTGCTGCTGTCCATCTAGAACAGCAGATGCAGATCTCCATGGAGCACCCAGCAGAAGCTAATGAGCATTTAAAATTTACTCATATTTCTTTATATATTATTAGTGTAAAAGCCCGTCATAAGACGGGAATTAAATTCAAAAGCACCACTACCTAACGGCAATTTTACTTATTCAAAAGTATTTTAAAACACCACAGCACACGAACTACGTAGCAGCAGCGATACGGGACCACACATTCTATAAATATTTTTGTGCACTCCGTCATTTCCGCATTCTTCTTTGGTAAGTGTTTCTATTTTCGAGAGAGTACATATAAGGGAAACAATACAATTAATGTCTAACTTTCAACCAAAGTTGCATCCCTTAGCGTTACGCACTGACAGAAAAAGCTGGGATATTATATACAGGATAACTCGTTCATTAATTTTTTCCTTTGTGTTCCTTACGGAGCATGGAGCCACCACTGCAACTGGCCTCCTTTACTGGAAGCCTGCACATATTATGTAATATTTTTTAACCAGATCACATATTACGCAATACTTTTTGTTTACCAGATCACATATTACGCAATATTTTTTTAACCAGATCACATATTACGTAATATTTTTTTTACCAGATCACATATTACGCAATACTTGTTTTACCAGATCACATATTACGCAATTTTTTTAACCAGATCACATATTACGTAATATTTTTATCAAATCACTTATTATACAGTATTGATATCAGATCACATATTATATAATATTTTACCACATCACATTCTGTGCAATATTTTTAACCAGACCACGTAGTATGCAATATTTTTTACCACATCACAAATTATGCAATCCTTTTACCAGATCGCATATTACGCAGTACTTTTATCAGATCCCATATTATGCAATATTTTTATCAGATCACATATTACGCAATCTTTTAATCAGATCACATATTATGCAATCTTTTTCTAGATCACATATTACGCAATTTTTTTTATCACATCACACATTATGCAATGTTTTTAACAGATCACATATTACGCAATATTTTTATCAGATCCCATACTCTGCAATATTTTTATGAGCACATATTCCGCAACATTTTTATCAGATCACATATTATGCAATATTATTCCAGGTCACGAAGAAGCGTTTCGCAACTGGAGATGATTTATGAGACTTAATATTATTATTTGTTTCCAAGAACAGACACGAGGACTATTAAGTTCCAAGTGTTTAAACAATCAGCCACGCTGACATAACGGATATTAAACGTCCCAACTGTGGGAAGGAATAACCAAAGCAATGGACAACGTGGGAAGATGTTTTCTGTTTATGTCTATTTTTTTTTACGAATGACATAAACTGAGTGAGAGACCGTGAAGACGAGCCAAGGGTCGTGTGGTATTGTTTGCTCTAATATCACCCACATACTGTGGAGGTGGTTGGGACATAGGTTTCTGGTATGAGAATGGGAAGAAGCAGGAGGGATGGACGATGAGAGAAGAGTGAGAAAGAGGAGATCGGGCAAGGCGAAAATGGAATATAATACTCGTATATAATTTGAATTATCAGAAAAGTTTTTTTTTTTTAAATTAGATACTGCCTTTGGGGAGTGTAGTGTTAGAGATTTCACTATACTAGGTCCAGCATCTTGAGGCGGGGGTGACTAGTTCCTTTCCTCGCTAACTGTATATATATATATATATATATATATATATATATATATATATATATATATATATATATATATAGAGAGAGAGAGAGAGAGAGAGAGAGAGAGAGAGACAGACAGACAGACAGACAGACAGACAGACTGACAGATAGATAGTGTAGTGATTTCTAAATACAATATCTAAATTAATATTTAACAGTATAGAGCATAAAGTCAAAGATAAGAAAGTACAAAAGAATTTTCTGCTAGAACGGTTGGTGTCGCCTACGCCTTCAGATTATTATTTGCTAACGAATAGCCGAACAAAACGGTACCCAATTTTTCAAATTCGTCCTTGACATAAACACCCACTTTTCCTAGTTCTAAGAAAATATTTGCCTAAAATGCATTGTGGAACGAGGAGGGGCAAGGATAGATGAAATGCTAATTCGTTTCGCATTGATTTTAAACTAAAAGCCAACTGTAGCACCGTGGCAAGCCTTGCCTTAGGGGTTTCCCCAATACGATGAAAAAGTTAGAATTGTGGACACTACGGTCATGGAAACTTGTTAAGCTCTTATTATGAATGACCTAAGCTCTCGTATTTAGCTTGAAAGTACATGGAAAAAGAGTGAACGAGAGGTAGTTTAAAAATAAACAACTAACATAGAAAAAAAGATAGAATTTTGAACCAAACCACATAGCCCCTTAAAAATCGTAGATTCGTGTACCTGAAGACTTGCTGACCAAGAATATGGTGTTAGTTATATAAATAGTCCCTCAACTAATCAACTATTGATAAAACCATACATAGAGATCAGAGATACTGTCAGGTCAAGTCATTTCTGCTTAGATTGGATCGCATATTTTTTGGGGAAAAAAGTAGGTGACAGATAGGCTCAGATAGTACAGTGAATCCGATTGGGTGGCATTTGAAGTGAGACGAAATATTATTGGCTGACCTTTGAATAAACATAAATAGCTTAGTAACGTAGGAAAGGTTTGAATGATATTTTTAGAAAGACTGTTTACCCTTGTAAAATTAAGAGTGATTGGCTAACTGAATCGATATTGTCAGAATAAGCGTTAGGGGGGACGCCATTTCTAGAAACATTTTCACCAGTGATAGATGAGATCAGGCTGTGCTTTCAAATATAATTTCTGGGCAGCCTGGACAACAAAACAGATCGAAACTGTGTCAGTCATCGTCTCTGTGTTTTTCATTGAATAAAAATTGTGGTAAGATTGACATTTATTAATCTGTATTTTATATAAAAATTGAATGTGAAATAATAATATATGTCTGGACATGAGTGGGTCTATAGCGAACATGAGGCAAAGCCTAAAGATTGATCCACCATGTGATAGACTGTCAGAGAGGTGTAAAACTACAAGAATATGTATGATTTTCATAAAGGAGCATAACACCTATCCTATTATATGGAAGAGATTACAGCTGGAATTGCAGTGGCGTTGTAACTATTAGGGGAGAGGAATACTGGTGTACATTGTCACATCAAAAGAAAATGGTGGCATAGGTTTGTATAAGGATATGACCCATGTTGTTTGTTTGTAATGTACATGTCCTTAAATGTGGACTATTAGTGTATGCTAGATATTAAGAAGGATGCATACCTTCACATTTCAGAGGTCCTGGGTACTGACGTTAATGTGGTACCAAACGCTTGAAAACTGATTGATTCAGGACTCTGCCTGTTTACTGCGAGCCCATGCTAGTGGCCATTGCCTATCAAACAGGGAACAGATTGTCAAGCGAGCAGAGGAAAGGTTCAACCTATATTCTACTGCCAAGATAAGTTCTCGTTTGGCAGCTGAGAGCTCAACTACAGAATTAAAGAAGAAATATAAAAAGTGACAGTGAATAAACTGGGACAAATATTTAATAGTTCCACAAGTGACAAAATAGAAACAAACATTACAGAAAGGGTATGATTTAAAACAACAACCTAGTGGTACTACCAGTATTACCTTAAAGTAGGAGAACACTACAAACGTATATTAGAAAAATATTTAGGGATGGACAGAGTATCTATTGTGCTATTTTACTGATGTAAATGATTATTTTGATTTCACTTTTAAATTGTCAATCCTGATTCCAAATAAATTAGAATCAGGATAATAAAATTGTAAAAATCATATTTACACAAAATTCAACCACAGTCTTAAATAAGATAGCCTTTTAGAGTGTCGTTTGTATGTTATTGTGGTAGTAGTGTGCTGTTGTTTTTAATAAACTATTTGTTTGTTGATTATTGTACATTACACTCTACATTCATAACCCTAGACACTAAACGAAGTCATTTAATATAATAATATAAATACATTTTGAATGAGATAAAAGGGGTGGTAGCTGAAAGGTTCTCTGAAAAGTTCACAACACTATTGGTTAAATTCAGGGATCTTCATAGCTAATCTCATTTATTAACATATTAATACCTAACAACAATTCATAACATCTAAATCCACCACAGATAGATAGAATGAACGAACGAACGTTATTTTTAAGGGGTTGAGAATTGGACACACAGGCCCGTCTGACATTCTGCCCTTCCTTTTTCTCGTCTTTTATACTGATTTCATTTATTCTCACAAGCATTTTACCCATCAATGTAAAGGAATTCAACGTTGTAAAGGTAAAATAATAGCATACCCACATTCACGGTATCTAATTATAAACATGAAATAAAATATGTTGAAAAGTACAAACTAAGTATCACCATGAAATAAAATATGTTGAAAAGTACAAACATCGTCATTAAACCTACATTCGATATTACATCATTTGTTCGGAAAAATAATCACAAGGGGAGAAAGGGAGGGGGGGGGGGGGGTAATGGGGAAGAGAATTAGAATTCATAAAGTACTGTATTCGAAAAGTCTACGATTGTATGAATAGGGACTGAGGTTGTTATGTTTTAGATAATGTGGAAGATAGTTCCAAAGATGAGCAGCAGACTAAGCTAAGCTTTTCTTGAATAGGTCAAGCCTAAGCTTGGGCACTTGTATTTTGTTAAGGCGTTGACTGCGTCTTTCATTGTATTTGAACATTTGCCACAGATATGCTGGAGCATTGTGTGACAGGATTTTGTGAACAAATTTAGCTTTGTTGAACAGAAAGCGCTTTCTTAGAGGCAGTATTTTGAGATCTTTATATAGATCTACACACTGTGTTTGGCAGGTGTCAGAAACTAGACGCACTGTACGCTTTTGTAGTGAATGGAGTCTTTTTGTGTCCCAGATTGTGGAGCAATAGTTAAGGTTTGTTTGTATGTGAGATATATAGAACAATTTTCGTGCATCTTCATCTAGGAAATGTTTGATTTTAGCAAACTGGTAAACTTTCTGTGCAGTTTGCTTGGTCAGTGCATGTACATGTGAGTTCCAATTTAGATGCTGGTCAACGACTATTCCTAGAGTTTTATGTTCATTAACGTTTTCAATTGGTGTGGTACCAATGTAGATCTGAAGTGTTGTTTTCTCTGAATTTTGTAATTTTTGTCTAGTTGATATTAACATGCATTTTGTTTTAATTATATTTGTTAGCATGCGATTTCCGATGCTCCACTTAATCAGATTATCTGTATCTTTTTGTAACGATAGTTCAAGTGTGTTGCAACTTGTATCACTCGCGTAGACAGTACAGTCATCAGCAAATAGCCCCAGAATGCGTGCTCGACGTGTAGTGGAAGGTCATTTATGTATATGGAAAAAAGTAGAGGCCCAAGAATAGAGCCATGAGGAACGCCGGTATTTATTACGTTTGGGTTTGAACAAGAGTTATTGTAAGAAACTACATGTTTTCTGTCTGACAGGAATGATTTAATTATCGTCACTAGTTGAAGGTTTACTTTTGATGTTTCTAGTTTTCTAATTAAAATAGCGGGATCTATCATATCAGATGCTTTTTTAAAGTCTACAAAAACTGCCCCACATATGTTATCGTTATTAATATTTAAGTGCCAGTTGTCAATCATCTTAGTTAGAGCTGTGTGACATGCATGTTTAGGTCTAAACCCCGACTATCAATTAGCAAGCCGTTGTTAACTAGGTGTTGTAGTGTTATTTTATGTATGTGTTTTTCTAGTGGTTTGGATAGCGATGATATTAAGGAGATTGGCCTATAGTTACCAAGGTTATTATTGTCAGAAGAGCCAGGTTTTAAGAGAGGTGTCGTGGTTGAGTTAGAGTGTAGAGTATTTGTCGAGTTGGACAATAGTAGTGAAACCGACAAGGGATAGTGGACTGACAGAGTTATAGATTACACACACAGAAAGGTGTAAATAGGAGATGGACTTGAGACAACCTGGAAGAAGATTTACCAAAATGATCTCTCTCTCCAAGCCTCAACTCACTTATGTCTGTCTAAGCACCTCCTGCTCTCTCTCTTTTCTCTTATCATACATAGAGATTATAGTAAAGAGCTAAAAATACAAATATGGATGGAAAGGTCGTGAACAGCGCATTAATAAATGTGTAAAATTTGTTAAAGAAGAAAAGCATGAAAATAATGCATATCATCACAACAACATAAAATTACCTCAATAATCAAATATTCATCAATAATCATATACACCAACAACCACACACACAGATCACCATTCATAAAACCTGTAGAACACAAAGAGATAAATAATCGAGTGACAGTCCTTCGGTTTTCGGGGACCAGCTGAAGTAACTCCAGTAAGTGGTGTTTTCGTATATATCCTCCATCGGTGATGGAATTAACCTGAATAACATCCCTGTATAGGCGCTATCGTTGGTGACCCCCCCCTACTGGCGCGAGTTGGGCTGGGGAACGCTGTTTATCTCCTGCTGACCAACTGATTGAACTGGGCGACAGCCTGTCTGCTTTTCGGGGACCAAATGTACTAGCTCCAGGAAGTGAATTACTTGTAGATCCTTCGTGGGGGACTAGCCTACAAAACTTTCTTTGTTGGTGCTAAACGTTGGTGACTCCCCTTATAGCGTGAGTGGGGGCTGGAACTCTGTCCATAGATGGCTGCTCATACGTGCGAGGTTTTAAGTATCCAGGAAATACACCAGAAGAAGTCACTTGAGGACAAAGAGACCCAGGCGCGCTTATCCGGCGCAAGGCTCCGCTTGGCTGTAAATCCTGTTTAAACTGGTTGACTGTGGCTTGGCTGAGTGCCCCGTTTAGGCACAAAAAAGGCGGGTGATATGGAATTCTGCTATAGGCATGCTGGGCGGGTTTGATATTCTGGAAGCCGCAATGCTCTGGCTGGTAATCCAATAGGCGAGTAGAGAACTACTACTGCGTTTGGCGATTCCAGATTTAGCGTTGGCTCCGTTGCACTGCGTGAGCTTAACTTGGCGTTGACAAAAGGGGTTTTGATTCAGGAACGGGGTGTGACGATTCGTGACGCTAGCGGTATTCAGAACCCTCTAGATCGAAGAGAATATTTCGTTCTTCGCCTGACTGGAATCTGCTCTCGCGAGTCGGTCCCCCTGAAACCCGAAAAATGACTAGAACATAGGCAAACACATTCTAGTATTGTGTTAAAGTTTGCCTTATCTCATGATGATTATCTACGGGCCAGGAATATACGAATGTCTTTGTCTATTAAAACCAGTCTACTCTTATAGATCACAAGGGACGCTCCCCCCGAACACCTGGCGTGCGTATTTCTACAGAAGTTCGGCGAAAGACGTAATCTAGAGTAAGACAAAAGAAATCGTGCGAAAGTTCCCCAGGTAGAGAAATGCATAACATTATGCTCTATCTTGTCTAAGGGGCGAAAACCCAAAGACTGACCGCGGGTTGTTATCTTCCCCTGAAACAGATCACACTCGTTACCCAGGCCTCAAAGGGTACCAGCCGCTCGTCATCAAATGTTTTAAAACGACCAGAGAAATTCCCCTGTTGGGACCACAGAGGGTACCCGCCGCTAACGAACCGTTTCTTTCACAGAAACCGTCTTTGGCTCGTTCTAACACTTAAAGCGGACCCGAGAAATGTTTCTCTGGTCGAACAGGTGCGTTTAGATAACATTACGTCTAGCGTTAGCTGACCGCAGCTGGCCAGCGTAAACAACCTCGGGTGGGGTTGAGAAGGTGAAAAAATGTAGGTAGAGTATGAAAGAAACGAAAATACAAAATGTCTCGGAAAACAGAACATTAAAAGAGTAATAACATTATGGACAAGATGATAAAATAAATTATCTTTCACGTGACAAGTGCCGCCCCCCCTTTTAAAGTTCGAGGAATACGGACAAAAATGACAGTAATTTATCTTTTCCATCGTCTTTAGTTACCTGTCAATGGAACATCCTATACTCATGTCGTGGAATATTCTAATCCACATATATAAATTATCTAGTAAATATAAAGCCTAATAAATCCATATAATAAATAAAGGAAGGGGAATGGTAAAGAACAGTGCTGTCACAATGACAGTACTCGAAATCCCCTTTGTTTTATGCTTCGTCTGCAAATTGTAACGTTTCCACGTTAAATATAGGCCTTCTGCAACATACACGCGTTTCCCAAACACACAATAAAATGTGCTGCCTTTCTAAGAAAAACCTTGAAATATGCAAGTTGACCTAAATTTTAAATTCCATTCATGTCTTTTTCTACACTGCGTTACCAAAACGAACGAACAGATGGACAAAAGGATAAAGAGAGAGGGAGGGCTGAAAATCAGGAACGCATGCAACACGCGTCGCGCGATACACAAATGCTACCATCACGCGTGTAAGACTACATGCACTAAATTTTTTTTCAGACGGACAGTGATAAAATACACTACCCTTCCCAGACAGCACATCTTCGAAACAGGAGGTAGAAATTGCATATTTTGAACGCAGCCACGTAGCTCTTTTAAATTTGGATATTTGGGTTCCTTAGGGTTTGCTGACAAAGAATATGTAAAACGTTACGCAAATAGTCTAGGAATTAACAAGTTATAACCAAAATAAAATATTGGGGATGCCTGACAGCATGAAATCATTTCTGCTCATAAAATTTTTTTATAACATGTTTGAAAAAACCTTGCGTTACAGAAATAGCCTACCATGTAAACTCCAAATTGATTGGAGCGCAACAAATGAAAGACGAACCACGATTGGTCGGACTATAAATACTATCTTGGTTGTTAGGGAGACGTAGAAAGGTAACATTTTTTCAAACACTTGTCGAAACGTGGCCTCATTGGCTAGACTTGCTGATATACTCACTTAGGAGCGTTAGTTCGAGACCACTAGTGCAAATAATCTTGATAAAGCGACAGTGCGTTGAAGCCAGCTCACATTTTTGCTAAAATAAAAGCCTGGAACATAAGCAGATGGGAATTTGTGCCAGTAATTGTGCCAGAATTCATTGCTAATCAACGTATCTGTGTTTATTTCCATGAAATTGTGGTAAGCTTGAACCATTCAGTATCTTTTAATGAAAATTGAATGTAAATTGTTAATTTATGCCTGTATATATATGTGTAGTTCAGTGGCAAACAGGAGATAAAGCCTATAATGCTCCAGCCTGAACAGAGGGTGTCGGAGGGAAGTAAAACGGCATGGAATGGCCAAATAGTACACTGACACCTGGATGATTGATTAGACAGAAATAATGCTGGAAGTGCAGAGGCGTGGTAACCATTAAGGAGGTAAATACTGGTATAAAGTATTTCAGATGAAGCTGACAGTTGGCCTAACGCTCTGAACTCAATGTTTGTGTTGTATTGTGTTCAGTGTAGAACTAGAGTATCAATTAGTTATGAAGTAGAAGGTATATCCTTCTTGTTTTCAGGGACCGTGGTCTTGATGGTATTGAGCTGCACCTGGTCAGAGCTTTGCTGAATCCAGAGTCGGACAGCATACTCCTTGGTCCATTTAGCTATCAGTGAGGTGTCTCCAGAGCCCAGAGGAGAATTCGAGCAGAGGAGTCCTTTCCTGCCGCCATCACTCAAGATAAGCTGATTTGGCCAGCTGAGCTCAACATTATGTCCCCTCATCTTGAAATGACTTTATAAAAATAACATTCAGAGGGGGATTTAATTGTCTTAATATCAGGAACTGAGAACATCTCCAATACTAGTTTCCTTAAGACAAACTATTGAAGTCATGATGACAAATACCAACAGAGCTTGAACAAAATAAAACCAGTATTACCTCATTTTACTACTACACAACTGACACACATAGGATATTTTTAATAATATATGTCACTACAATATTCATATTAATCCATTCTGTACATAACTTGTAATGAAAATTGATTGTGATTCCTGGTTCCTTTGTAATTGAATCAGGACACATATTCATTCATATCAGCAATGAATACATATTGTTATTTGAAAAGTTATCAGTGACTCCTTAAGATATCCTTTAGAGTGTTATATGTATGTGAGTGTCCCAGTGTTGTCAAGTATAGTATAGTGGAATAAATTAAATTGTTTATCTGTCTGTTGTTGTTTTGACTTACACTTCATCCTACACATACCCTAGACACATAACGTAGTCATCACACTATTGCAGAATAATTCTGACTGAGATATATAGATATGTGGTAGCAAGTAAGGTTATCTATAATACACTACTCTTAATAGATATAGATACCTTCACAGCTGATCTCAGTCAGTACACTAAGTCCCCTATAAATACTTATAACATCCCACTTCACCACATATATTGGGGTCTCGCTCTTGGGATTTTGAATCTTTCCCTATTAAAAATATTGGGGGTAATTCACTTCAGGGAATATAAGAATTAAAAGGTATCCTTGGGTGGAATTAAATAAGGTTGAGCTCACGGTGCCTGTGTTGTCCATTAGATATACTTAGAGATTAAATTGTTGGTTAGACATTGTAGAAATTTACCTGATAGACAATGGCGGACCTGGCCAAGTTTCGATCTGCTGCTGTACAGACTGCAAAAGAGTTAGGATTAGATGGGCAAGTTATGGTTGCCTATGTTACTACGGAATGTGACAAATTTATTGAACGCGAAGAAAGAAGGTTTGAAGCCGAAAGAAAGTTAGAGGCTGACAGGGAAATTAAGAAGTTACAATTTGAAGCTGAGGCTGAGACTAAGAGGTTGCAAGCTGAGGCTGAGACTAAGAGGTTGCAGATTGAGGCTGACAAAGAGGCTAAAGCATTGGAAGCCGAAGAAAGAAGAAGGCAGCAGAAGAAAGAAGACAGAAGAAAGAAGAGAAGAAGAAAGCTGCAGAAAAGGAGGAGAAGAGATTACAAAGGGAACATGAGTTACGACTAAGGGAGTTTGAGTTTCAAGGCCATGCTCCTGAAAATGGTGCCAGTCCCTTTGCCTCTGATGCTACGGTTACTCAGGGAGCCTCAACCTCAGCTATGAATTTTCATTTAGATCATTTTGTTGAGAAAGACGATGATATAGAGAGCTACCTAAATAGGTACGAACTATTAGCTACCACGTATGGGTTAGAGAGAGAAAGGTGGAGCTTAAAGTTATCTCAGGGACTTCGTGGGGCAGCTTATGAAGTTTTTGCAAAAATGAGCAGAGGTGATCAGGAAAATTATGACATGCTAAAGCAGGCTCTTTTGTTAAGGTATGAAAAGAATGCAGAATTTTATAGGAAAAAATTTAGGAATGCTAAACTACTATCAGGTGAAACCTATCACCAGTTCTCTGCACGAATAGAGACATACTTGGAGAAATGGACTTCTCTGGGGAAAACCCAAGATCTTAAGGAAATGGTCCTTATAGAGCAATTAAGAGAGTCCATGGCTCCAGACCTGAGAAAGTTTCTCATGGAACAAGGTGCAGAGAGGCTGGGTGAGTTGCTAAATGTTGCTGAAAGGTATCAAGCAGCTCAAGCAGAGGTAACAGGTAATAAAAAGAAACAGGTGGACAACTTTAGGGCACCACAGAACTTTAATAAATTTGATCCTAGGGATCAAAACAAAGGTAAGCACCAATTTGATAGGCCACGGTATGAAAATAAAAATAAAACCCCACAATTCGATGAAAGGAAATATGATGAAAGAAAATCTTTCAACCAAGGAAAAAGGTGGTGTAAAAATTGTAAGATGAACAATCATGACACTGACCATTGTAGAAGGAAACCTCCTCATTTTGCTGCTATGACATCGGGGAAAAAGGAAAAGAAGGGCAAACCTGAAGAATTACAGGAACCATACCATCCCCCAGTGTGTGAAGATGTCATCTGTAATGGTGTCACTATAAGATGTTTATATGATACCGGTTTAGATTACGATTCCGTTGTGAGTTCTCACCTGGTGCAGGTCGATCAATACACCACAGAAACAGTGGAGATTCAAACTGCAACCAAGGATGTAGCTACCATGACACTTCCCGTCGCCCGAATAAAAGTGAAAACGCGATATGTGGAAGGAATCATAAAAGCAGCAGTGATAAATGAGCCAATCTACCCTCTGATATTGGGGTGTAGATATGTCTTCTTGGGGAATCCCAAGAGACCTGTGATATTGGCAACAGTGCAGACCAGATCACAGTCAAACAAGGAGGAGGATAATCCAATAAATACTCATCCAGATGAGATGAGGAAGGCACAGGCTGAGGACAAAACACTCAAGCCATGTTTCAAGAAGTTGCCCAAATCTCATACACCTCCAGGCAAGGGAGAGTTTTATATGAAGAACAAACTGATATATAGGAAGGCTGGATCTGAATCCAATGGTCACGGACAGCTGGTCCTTCCCACTTCATATAGGACTAAAGTGTTGGAACTAGGGCATGCGATTCCCTTCAGTGGTCATATGGGAATCAGCGCAACAGGACAGCGAATAGCTTGTCACTATTTCTGGCCAGGAATAACTGAAGATATCAAACGATATGTAAAATCCTGTCCAGAGTGCCAACGAGTAGCACCTAAACATTGGACTGCACCAGCAACTCTGGGGGAAATGCCCATAGTGGGAACACCCTTTGAGAGAGTTGCCGTGGATCTTGTGGGACCTCTCACCCGAACCAAGAGAAGGAACAGCTACATTCTGACTCTGGTGGACACTTGTTCTATGTGGGGAGAGGCAGTAGCCCTGTCATCGATTGATTCTAAACATGTGGCAGAGGCATTGCTCACAATTTTCACAAGGTTAGGATTTCCCAATCAAATCTTGACTGATAATGGCTCTCAGTTCAAGGGGAAACTAACTGAAGAAGTTTTCAGGATCTTCCAGGCCAAACACTTCCATTGTAGTGTGTATCATCCCCAAGGGAACGGCCAAGTGGAAAGATTTAACGGCACATTGATGTCGATCCTGAGAAAGTTGGCACACGAAAAACCAGATACATGGGACCAGTACCTGCACGCCGCCCTTTTTGCTTATCGGGAGGTACCCCATAGTTCAACCGGTATGGCCCCGGCAACATTATTGTTTGGAAGGCCAATAAAAGGTCCACTTGAAGCTTTGTTAAGAACGTGGACTGATGAAAAGGCAGAGGAAAACATTACATCTTCATACCAATATGTGAATGAGCTGACTACTCGTTTGAAAACTGGCTGGAAACTTGCCAATGAAAATTTGAAACAAGCCAGGAAGAAACATGCTGCCTATTATAACAGGAAGGCGAAGGACAGAGATTTGGCTGTGGGAGAGAAGGTACTGCTTCTCTTGCCCGGGAGTCAGAATAAGTTACAAATTGGATGGCAGGGTCCATATACAGTTTTAGAGAAGGTATCTAGAACAAATTATAAGATAGATAAGAAGGGGAAAGAAAAAATCTATCATGTGAATCTCCTGAAGAAATATTTGGAAAGAGAACATCAGGAAGAGACACACTTGTTGACCTTGTCCATCGCCATGGAGATGAAAAAGGAACCACTTTCATCATTTGAATATCCATTACACCCCTGTGAGACAGCAGCACAGGTGAAAATCAGTACACATTTAACGAAAACTCAGAAAGAAAGAGTGCAACAGGTTCTAAATAATCATGCAGAGGTGTTAACAGACCGACCAGGGCATACAAACCTATTGGAATATGATATGAAACTAATAGACTCCACACCTGTCTGTATGAAACCATATTCGATTCCGTTTGCTAAGGAGAAAGCTTTGAAGGAAGAGATAGACTATCTGTTGAAGGAAGGAATTATTTCGCACAGTGAGTCTTCGTATAGTTCCGGTGTGGTACTCTTAAGGAAGCCCTCTGGAGAACATAGACTCTGTATAGATTACAGGAGACTGAATGCTATTACAGAAGGACAGGTGGATCCATTGCCGGATACAAATCAGCTGTTTGCCAGACTAAATAAAGCTAAATATTTCTCAAAAGTGGATTTGAGTAAAGGATACTATCAGATCCCAGTAAAGCCTGAGGTTAGACCATACCTAGCCTTTAGTACCTCAGAAGGACACTATGAGTTTAATAGATTGCCATTTGGATTGAAGAATGCGCCTAGTGTCTTCTCTAGAATGATGAGAAAATTATTGGATCCTCTGAATAATCCCTGTATAACCAATTTTATGGATGATATCCTTATAGCAACAGAAACCTTTGAGGAACACATTGACTCTCTGAACATGCTGTTTGATCGACTTAGGGAGGCAAATTTAACAGCCCGACCAACCAAATGTTGCGTTGGATGTAAAGAATTGGAATTTTTGGGACACACAGTTTATCAGGGAAACATGACCCCTGACCCAAAGAATTTAGAGAAACTACAGAAAGCCCCGAGACCACAAACCAAGAAGGACGTGAGATCCTTTGTCTCATTATGTGGTTTCTACCAGAAGTATATCAAAAACTTTAATTCCATATGTGCACCGTTAACTGAATTGACACGTAAAGGACATCCAGATCGCATTACATGGACACCACAATGTGAAATGACTTACCAAGAATTGAAGGAAAAGCTCACAAGTAAACCCATTTGAAATTACCTGACTTAAGTCAAGAATTCATAGTAAGGACGGATGCAAGTAATATTGGGTTAGGTGCAACTCTACTACAGAGATCTGATGTATTGGATGGGGAATTAAGCCCAGTGGCATATGCTAGCAGAAAGTTGAATAAAGCTGAAATCAACTACTCAACTAGCGAAAAAGAATGTCTTGCAGTAATATGGGCGATAAAGAAATTCAATATTTATCTATATGGGAAGGCATTTAAGTTGCAAACAGATCACAAACCTTTATCGTTTCTAGCACAGGCTAGGCATGAGAACTCCAGGTTACTCCGATGGTCTTTACTTTTGGCTCCATATAATTTTAGCATTGAGTATATATCTGGAAAAACCAATTTGGGAGCGGATTTTTTAAGCCGCCATCCGTGTGATGAGAATCACCGTAAACCCCAGAACTAATAATAAATTTCTCTATGTGTATATAGAATAAAGGACTGACATATAATGTCTGTTTTAAGAGGGGAGGTGTGGTGGAATATTCTAATCCACATATATAAATTATCTAGTAAATATAAAGCCTAATAAATCCATATAATAAATAAAGGAAGAAGAATGGTAAAGAACAGTGCTGTCACAATGACAGTACTCGAAATCCCCTTTGTTTTATGCTTCGTCTGCAAATTGTAACGTTTCCACGTTAAATATAGGCCTTCTGCAACATACACGCGTTTCCCAAACACACAATAAAATGTGCTGCCTTTCTAAGAAAAACCTTGAAATATGCAAGTTGACCTAAATTTTAAATTCCATTCATGTCTTTTTCTACACTGCGTTACCAAAACGAACGAACAGATGGACAAAAGGATAAAGAGAGAGGGAGGGCTGAAAATCAGGAACGCATGCAACACGCGTCGCGCGATACACAAATGCTACCATCACGCGTGTAAGACTACATGCACTAAATTTTTTTTCAGACGGACAGTGATAAAATACACTACCCTTCCCAGACAGCACATCTTCGAAACAGGAGGTAGAAATTGCATATTTTGAACGCAGCCACGTAGCTCTTTTAAATTTGGATATTTGGGTTCCTTAGGGTTTGCTGACAAAGAATATGTAAAACGTTACGCAAATAGTCTAGGAATTAACAAGTTATAACCAAAATAAAATATTGGGGATGCCTGACAGCATGAAATCATTTCTGCTCATAAAATTTTTTTATAACATGTTTGAAAAAACCTTGCGTTACAGAAATAGCCTACCATGTAAACTCCAAATTGATTGGAGCGCAACAAATGAAAGACGAACCACGATTGGTCGGACTATAAATACTATCTTGGTTGTTAGGGAGACGTAGAAAGGTAACATTTTTTCAAACACTTGTCGAAACGTGGCCTCATTGGCTAGACTTGCTGATATACTCACTTAGGAGCGTTAGTTCGAGACCACTAGTGCAAATAATCTTGATAAAGCGACAGTGCGTTGAAGCCAGCTCACATTTTTGCTAAAATAAAAGCCTGGAACATAAGCAGATGGGAATTTGTGCCAGTAATTGTGCCAGAATTCATTGCTAATCAACGTATCTGTGTTTATTTCCATGAAATTGTGGTAAGCTTGAACCATTCAGTATCTTTTAATGAAAATTGAATGTAAATTGTTAATTTATGCCTGTATATATATGTGTAGTTCAGTGGCAAACAGGAGATAAAGCCTATAATGCTCCAGCCTGAACAGAGGGTGTCGGAGGGAAGTAAAACGGCATGGAATGGCCAAATAGTACACTGACACCTGGATGATTGATTAGACAGAAATAATGCTGGAAGTGCAGAGGCGTGGTAACCATTAAGGAGGTAAATACTGGTATAAAGTATTTCAGATGAAGCTGACAGTTGGCCTAACGCTCTGAACTCAATGTTTGTGTTGTATTGTGTTCAGTGTAGAACTAGAGTATCAATTAGTTATGAAGTAGAAGGTATATCCTTCTTGTTTTCAGGGACCGTGGTCTTGATGGTATTGAGCTGCACCTGGTCAGAGCTTTGCTGAATCCAGAGTCGGACAGCATACTCCTTGGTCCATTTAGCTATCAGTGAGGTGTCTCCAGAGCCCAGAGGAGAATTCGAGCAGAGGAGTCCTTTCCTGCCGCCATCACTCAAGATAAGCTGATTTGGCCAGCTGAGCTCAACATTATGTCCCCTCATCTTGAAATGACTTTATAAAAATAACATTCAGAGGGGGATTTAATTGTCTTAATATCAGGAACTGAGAACATCTCCAATACTAGTTTCCTTAAGACAAACTATTGAAGTCATGATGACAAATACCAACAGAGCTTGAACAAAATAAAACCAGTATTACCTCATTTTACTACTACACAACTGACACACATAGGATATTTTTAATAATATATGTCACTACAATATTCATATTAATCCATTCTGTACATAACTTGTAATGAAAATTGATTGTGATTCCTGGTTCCTTTGTAATTGAATCAGGACACATATTCATTCATATCAGCAATGAATACATATTGTTATTTGAAAAGTTATCAGTGACTCCTTAAGATATCCTTTAGAGTGTTATATGTATGTGAGTGTCCCAGTGTTGTCAAGTATAGTGGAATAAATTAAATTGTTTATCTGTCTGTTGTTGTTTTGACTTACACTTCATCCTACACATACCCTAGACACATAACGTAGTCATCACACTATTGCAGAATAATTCTGACTGAGCCAATTTGCTTTGTCTGTCCATGGTCCGGAAAATTATCCGCACCTGTTGTGAGTTTCGGCCCCGCCTGAACTCACTGGCCACTGCATAGGTAATCCGCCTGTTATGTGCAGTGTAATCGTTGCTGGACTCGGGCGGTTTAATTTCCGTTATGGGTTTACCTGTCGCGGACTTGAATAACCCTCGATAGCTGCAGTCTGTCGGGGTTTTCCGCGCGCGTGTAACCCTAGTTGGCAAATACAGCCGGTCGTTGGCCGAAGAAATGCTAGCATTTTTCTTCTGCCTCTCCACACCTACTCCGCTGTTTCGGCGGGAGCATTGATCAATCTTCAGACCTGTGCCGTCTAAAGGCGGGTCTGGAGCTTTCCTTGCCTTGCCAGTCACAACTCTGGCTTGGTCAACGGAAATGATCAAGTTGTTCTGTAATGGCCTGGCGGAGGCGACTACTTTGCTGTCCATCAGTGGGGTTGAGACCACTGGAATAATGCGATTTGAATGAGAAAACTCTGCTGCCCGAAGCAAAGAGTAATCGATCGCATTCTGGGGTTCTACTAAATCATAACCGATCTCCGTAGCTTCTATCCGTGAAGACAGATAGGTAATATCTGCGAGTTGCAGAGTTTGTTGAGTCGCTTTCCCATTACTAGCATGACGTGAGCCAAGGCTCTCAACAATGGCTCCTTGTACAGTAGTAAGGCAGCTTTTCTCACTGTCTTCTGCAGTGAGAAGTGTGAGAGACTCAAATGGAATACCAGGGATCCCTTCGCCTGGAACCCTGTGTCCATCATAAACGTCAACTTTGCCCTCCCCTGAGGAAGTTACTGGCGTCAGTTGAACTTTGTCCTGCAATGCGAGATCCACTTCCTGGTTGACAAACTCCGCAGTCTGCATGCAACGGACTGGACGGTTTGAGATCCCGTTAGATCGCGAAGTGCCCGAGAAAAAACTCTCGGTGTGTTTTTCCAACGTTCCTTGGAACGGTTTGGAAAGTTTACCCCTTTTAACAGGCGACTTATTCTTGCACCTTTTAAGCTCAGGGTGATAAGATGAGAGGCGCCTCCATTCTACGATCGTTGAGTTGGAGGGATACGCCTCTGCATATGGTTTTTCGCTGTCCGGCCGGGAATCTAGCGAAATATAACGTGATAGGGTGTGGCTCCCTTTTCTCGACGTCACGTGTCGGTTAGGTGCTGCTCGGTCTGGAGCGTGAGAGGCTCGGGGTTCGCCGCTTGCCAGACGGGAACAATTCGTATTACAATGCTTGTTAGCACCTCTCTCACCTTTGAGCAGTTTCCATGCCTGGGAACGTTGCGTAATTTTCCCCGTGGCCTTAGGTCTGCTATCCCGACGTAAATTCTTTCCTTGTTTGGGCTTCGGATCCAAGTCCAAAGGAAAGTCAATTTTCTGGAGTTGGGGTTCGGTTTTAGCAGGCAAGTTTTCTTTCATGGGCGCAAGGTTTGCAGGGACGTTGACCGTTAAGGGCACAGTAGAAGGGGAAGTAGAGTGACTACATTTAGTATCTGTTTCCACCCTCCGAATTTGGCTATCCAGTTCATTCATTCTGATTTGGTGTAGCCTGCTCCTTTCTTGGCTTTCTCTGTCCCTTTCTTGGCGCTCTATTTCCCATTGCTTGTCCCGTTCTTGTTGCTCCATTTCCAATTTCTTGTCCCGTTCTTGTCTTTGCTTTTCCCTTTGCTTCTCATCTTCTATCACTTCTTCTACATACTGTCGGGTGAATGCTTCACTCTCCCCAGTTTGTTTACAGGACCATGCCAAGATTAAACGGCTGTCAAACCAATTGTCTACCTCGTATTGATCCTGCAGGCTTACTGCAAATTCTAGAAAGGGCTGGATTTCGCTATCCTTGTACACCATGTACTTAGCTACCTCGAGGGCAATCCTATGCACTTTATCTAGATCGGCCATTATATCAGGGTGAGCAAACACTATAGAAGAATAGAACCTAGAGATCTTAGTTACCTAGTGCACTAGGTGCTGATTAACTTAATAGTCAATAAAATCTAGGCTAGCCTGGGAACTTTAAAAACCAAGAAAGTTTGTAGCTACTCTGATTGCGACAAGCAAAACCCCCAAAAAACTCCAAAAAATGTAAGTGATGTAAAACTTACTATCACTTCACCCCAGTTCTGTCAGTACTAAGCTATTGAGAGGATTGGTTACTATCGTCCGAATCAACACCCTCCCTTGGTACAAATGCAAGCTAGTAACTGACTATCTGTAGCTTCTTATCTCAGATTAAAGAGCTACTCCTGAAAAAAATATTAACCCTTAAAAAAAAATTTCTGACTTTTACAACAATAGTCGTCAGATTTGTCAACCAAAAACTCAGCAGTGATACCATCAACCTTTACCAGCTGTCTCATGTGTAGCATGAACAATAAATGTAACTTAATATTTATGATTGCTGTGGAGAAAAAACGCTGTTCCGACTTCCACCCAAAAGAAATAGTTCGATATGTCTAGGGGAAAGAAATTCCTATAATCTGCCGAACACTGAACTCTAAGAATCAGAATAGAATCTTGTGAGAGATTCATCCTCGGATCGAGCACATATTAAATGTCGTACTAGATGGGTTCTAGAATCCCGGACGAGCCCCCATTTGTCGTGGTTGAGTTAGAGTGTAGAGTATTTGTCGAGTTGGACAATAGTAGTGAAACCGACAAGGGATAGTGGACTGACAGAGTTATAGATTACACACACAGAAAGGTGTAAATAGGAGATGGACTTGAGACAACCTGGAAGAAGATTTACCAAAATGATCTCTCTCTCCAAGCCTCAACTCACTTATGTCTGTCTAAGCACCTCCTGCTCTCTCTCTTTTCTCTTATCATACATAGAGATTATAGTAAAGAGCTAAAAATACAAATATGGATGGAAAGGTCGTGAACAGCGCATTAATAAATGTGTAAAATTTATTAAAGAAGAAAAGCATGAAAATAATGCATATCATCACAACAACATAAAATTACCTCAATAATCAAATATTCATCAATAATCATATACACCAACAACCACACACACAGATCACCATTCATAAAACCTGTAGAACACAAAGAGATAAATAATCGAGTGACAGTCCTTCGGTTTTCAGGGATCAGCTGAAGTAACTCCAGTAAGTGGTGTTTTCGTATATATCCTCCATCGGTGATGGAATTAACCTGAATAACATCCCTGTATAGGCGCTATCGTTGGTGACCCCCCCTACTGGCGCGAGTTGGGCTGGGGAACGCTGTTTATCTCCTGCTGACCAACTGATTGAACTGGGCGACAGCCTGTCTGCTTTTCGGGGACCAAATGTACTAGCTCCAGGAAGTGAATTACTTGTAGATCCTTCGTGAGGGACTAGCCTACAAAACTTTCTTTGTTGGTGCTAAACGTTGGTGACTCCCCTTATAGCGTGAGTGGGGGCTGGAACTCTGTCCATAGATGGCTGCTCATACGTGCGAGGTTTTAAGTATCCAGGAAATACACCAGAAGAAGTCACTTGAGGACAAAGAGACCCAGGCGCGCTTATCCGGCGCAAGGCTCCGCTTGGCTGTAAATCCTGTTTAAACTGGTTGACTGTGGCTTGGCTGAGTGCCCCGTTTAGGCACAAAAAGGCGGGTGATATGGAATTCTGCTATAGGCATGCTGTGCGGGTTTGATATTCTGGAAGCCGCAATGCTCTGGCTGGTAATCCAATAGGCGAGTAGAGAACTACTTCTGCGTTTGGCGATTCCAGATTTAGCGTTGGCTCCGTTGCACTGCGTGAGCTTAACTTGGCGTTGACAAAAGGGGTTTTGATTCAGGAACGGGGTGTGACGATTCGTGACGCTAGCGGTATTCAGAACCCTCTAGATCGAAGAGAATATTTCGTTCTTCGCCTGACTGGAATCTGCTCTCGCGAGTCGGTCCCCCTGAAACCCGAAAAATGACTAGAACATAGGCAAACACATTCTAGTATTGTGTTAAAGTTTGCCTTATCTCATGATGATCATCTACGGGCCAGGAATATACGAATGTCTTTGTCTATTAAAACCAGTCTACTCTTATAGATCACAAGGGACGCTCCCCCCGAACACCTGGCGTGCGTATTTCTACAGAAGTTCGGCGAAAGACGTAATCTAGAGTAAGACAAAAGAAATCGTGCGAAAGTTCCCCAGGTAGAGAAATGCATAACATTATGCTCTATCTTGTCTAAGGAGCGAAAACCCAAAGACTGACCGCGGGTTGTTATCTTCCCCTGAAACAGATCACACTCGTTACCCAGGCCTCAAAGGGTACCAGCCGCTCGTCATCAAACGTTTTAAAACGACCAGAGAAATTCCCCTGTTGGGACCACAGAGGGTACCCGCCGCTAACGAACCGTTTCTTTCACAGAAACCGTCTTTGGCTCGTTCTAACACTTAAAGCGGACCCGAGAAATGTTTCTCTGGTCGAACAGGTGCGTTTAGATAACATTACGTCTAGCGTTAGCTGACCGCAGCTGGCCAGCGTAAACAACCTCGGGTGGGGTTGAGAAGGTGAAAAAATGTAGGTAGAGTATGAAAGAAACGAAAATACAAAATGTCTCGGAAAACAGAACATTAAAAGAGTAATAACATTATGGACAAGATGGTAAAATAAATTATCTTTCACGTGACAAGAGGATATACCTTAGCGACTTTAAAGTGCCACGGAAAGTAACTCCGCGCGATACATTGATTGTATATGTATGTAAGCGAATCACAAATAGCTGGAGCCGCATAACGCAGTATTTGATTACTGACTCCGTCAAGTCCTTGTCAGTTATTATCTTTAAGTCCTAGAAGATAGTTATACACTTCATTAACTGTCATAAACGGAATGTTGGATGGGATTGTGTTGGTACATTTGTTTTCACAAAATACTGACAGCCTGCATAAGTCACAAGGTGAATTTGATATTGTAGATTGAAGACTGTTTATTTCTGCCTGACGGTAATTGCTGAAGTCTGTGCAAGTAAATGAAGTATTAGGGGTTGACGAAACTGACAGATTTCGCTTGTTCGCTAAAGTGTTGATTGCTTTCCATATATCTTTACTGTTTATTTTGTTCTGAACCAAATTTTTAAAGTAATTTTTTTTTCTCTACGAATTAAATATTGCACGTTGTTCCTCTGTTCTCTGTATATGTTAAAGTCCTTGTTTTTGTGAGCTTGATCTCACTGCCTCATGGCGTCTAGCATTGCTTGTGTGATACGACAGTAGGAACAGAGCATTCTATAATGTTTTCTGCACAGGTGACGTAGATGTGGTCAATTGTTGTGGATGATGTTTTTGTTACCCTGGTAGGTTGGTCCACTATTAGTTTTAGGTTGTGTGATAGTATGATGTTTTCCCACGTTTGGTTTGTGTTGTAACATTTATTACAAATAAGGGAGGGAAACCTGAGGCCTGTAAACAGTAAATTAATATGAAATTAATATGAAATAAATATAAAGGTATGTTATCAGGCACTCGCAGGAAATAAAGAAGTAGAACACCAGACAACAGAAAAACAACAGACATGAGTGGCTTACCCAGGATTTGAACACTGGACCTTCCGTGCGACAACCCCGCCTAGCCATGCAAGCGAATCACACTATCCGCTCTGCCATCTACGCATCATCATAAAATGATGTTTCAATGGCAGGTCAATAGTGCGAACCACAATACACGACACCAGAAGTCCTCCATGGGCAGTTCAGCCTATTAATGACGCAATCACTTCTGTTGTATTTCTATCAAGCAGTATAGGCCGAATCCAACAAGACCCTTAGGACCTTAATACTGTGTCCAGTAAATGATAGTAGACTAGAACAGTGAGAACAGGATAGTGGGTAGGTTTGGTATTGTACAAACATTTATTACAAATAAGGGAGGGAAACCTGAGGCCTGTAAACAGTAAATTAATATGAAATTAATATGAAATAAATATAAAGGTATGTTATCAGGCACTCGCAGGAAATAAAGAAGTAGAACACCAGACAACAGAAAAAAAACAGACATGAGTGGCTTACCCAGGATTTGAACACTGGACCTTCCGTGCGACAACCCCGCCTAGCCATGCAAGCGAATCACACTATCCGCTCTGCCATCTACGCATCATCATAAAATGATGTTTCAATGGCAGGTCAATAGTGCGAACCACAATACACGACACCAGAAGTCCTCCATGGGCAGTTCAGCCTATTAATGACGCAATCACTTCTGTTGTATTTCTATCAAGCAGTATAGGCCGAATCCAACAAGACCCTTAGGACCTTAATACTGTGTCCAGTAAATGATAGTAGACTAGAACAGTGAGAACAGGATAGTGGGTAGGTTTGGTATTGTACAAACATTTATTACAAATAAGGGAGGGAAACCTGAGGCCTGTAAACAGTAAATTAATATGAAATTAATATGAAATAAATATAAAGGTATGTTATCAGGCACTCGCAGGAAATAAAGAAGTAGAACACCAGACAACAGAAAAACAACAGACATGAGTGGCTTACCCAGGATTTGAACACTGGACCTTCCGTGCGACAACCCCGCCTAGCCATGCAAGCGAATCACACTATCCGCTCTGCCATCTACGCATCATCATAAAATGATGTTTCAATGGCAGGTCAATAGTGCGAACCACAATACACGACACCAGAAGTCCTCCATGGGCAGTTCAGCCTATTAATGACGCAATCACTTCTGTTGTATTTCTATCAAGCAGTATAGGCCGAATCCAACAAGACCCTTAGGACCTTAATACTGTGTCCAGTAAATGATAGTAGACTAGAACAGTGAGAACAGGATAGTGGGTAGTAGAGATGGCTACTGTGTTTATGTGTCGAAACAATGTGTCGAAACTGCGTCGTACCCGAACGATTCGATGCGCAGATTTTTGCGGTGTCGAAACAGTGTCACGTCCTGTCTGTTTTGCAGAGACACATTGTCTCACGCAGATTCGACACATAGCCTGCTTCGAACAGCAGCTTCAGTTCCCGTCTGCTTCGCTGTTTTGCAAAAGGCACACTGTATCATTGTCTCATGTGTCAAGCGTGCGCTACATATGGCGTTCATAGATAGTATGGAAAATCAAACAAGTCATAATTTTTTTTTAAATAATTCCTCAGGACTGAAAGAGGCTTACTACTATTAGGTGTCTGCTCGGTTTGAGTTGAATCATTGTCGCTGACTGTACCTATTCTAGTTTTATATAATGTGTCATTATTACTGTTATTATTCTTATTTTTTTTCACTTTTACTGCAGCTGTCAGCATGTTCCCCTTGCATATCATCATAATGAAAACGACTGTGTAAAATTCTTAACAGTGGTCACACGAAATACCATAGATTTGTACTAACGAGAATAAGTAAATCTGCATACTAGGGTGTCACGACTCATGTCTCATTGTTTCAGTTAATTTACTTGTAGTCTGCTGTTTCGAAACAGTTCCATAGTTCTTTTTCATCCAAGCGCTAATTATACGCATGTTACGGTACTCTTGATTCCTGACTTCAGGCGCTCTCGTAAGAAAACGTGTTTTGTTTATACATAAAATAGTGTTTAAAACTTGTGTTCAACCTCATTTAATCTTCATTTATGGCGGGGAGAAGCCCTGTTTGGGATTATTTTGTAAAGATCAAAGACAACAAAGTAAAATGTAACGTGTGTTCTGGTATTTTATTATTCAAGGGTTCGTCAACTTCAAGTATGACTAGGCATAGAGATGGCTAGTGTGTGTATGACGGTATGTGTCGAAACAATGCTTCGAAACAGCGAGCGATTCGACACTTCCTGCTTGTTTCTTTTCGTCTGCCTCGCTGTTTTGCAGCGACACACTGTCTGAGCCTATGTAAAATTTGAATCAACCGTTCGGAACATTAGTATGGAATATCAAACATGTCATATTTTTCAGGGATGTATTATGATGACTTGATTTTACAAGTGATATTATTTTTGCTGAGAAGTTATAGACACTGGAAATTGTGTCAGTGTTGCAGTTGTCAATGTTTTAGGCGCTATGTTAAAGTTGAAAGTGTCAGTGTGTTCGTATAAATGTAATATACACTTTATTAGCTCTGCTGATATGTGTACTCGGTGTGGATTTGAATCATTGTCTACCAAATCTAGCTTACTCTAGTTTGATATCATGTGTTATTATTACTGTTATTATTATTGTTGTTTTTTATTATTTTCCCATATACTGCAGCTATCATCATATCTACGTTTTATTACATCATAATGAAGACTTGTGTAAAAATATTGAATTGTGGTCACACGAAACGCCATAGATTTTCACACACGACAGTAAAAACAGAGGAAAGTGTCTCACACAGTTCATGTATACCCGCGCCGGTACTGTCTATAAGAGACTTCTTTCTCCCCGATACGGGCAATTGTGTCGTTGTGTCGTTGTGTCGACTCACTGTTTCGAAACAGTTTAAATCACTGCGCTAACTGTTTCGAAACAGTTGAGTGTGTCAATTTGCCCACCTCTAGTGGGTAGGTTTGGTATTGTACAAACATTTATTACAAATAAGGGAGGGAAACCTGAGGCCTGTAAACAGTAAATTAATATGAAATTAATATGAAATAAATATAAAGGTATGTTATCAGGCACTCGCAGGAAATAAAGAAGTAGAACACCAGACAACAGAAAAACAACAGACATGAGTGGCTTACCCAGGATTTGAACACTGGACCTCCGTGCGACAACCCCGCCTAGCCATGCAAGCGAATCACACTATCCGCTCTGCCATCTACGCATCATCAAAAAATGATGTTTCAATGGCAGGTCAATAGTGCAACCCACAATACACGACACCAGAAGTCCTCCATGGGCAGTTCAGCCTATTAATGACGCAATCACTTCTGTTGTATTTCTATCAAGCAGTATAGGCCGAATCCAACAAGACCCTTAGGACCTTAATACTGTGTCCAGTAAATGATAGTAGACTAGAACAAGGTGACAACAGATAGTGGGTGATTTGGTCATTGTAATAAGCATTTATTGCCCATGGAGGGAAACTTCTGGTGTCGTGTAAACAGTAAATTAATAGCACTATTGACCTGCCATTGAAACATCATTTAATGATATGCGTATCATGGCAGAGTGGANAGCGTGATTCGCTTGCATGTCTAGGCGGGGTTGTCGCACGGAAGGTCCAGTGTTCAAATCCTGGGTAAGCCACTCATGTCTGTTGTTTTTCTGTTGTCTGGTGTTCTACTTCTTTATTTCCTGCGAGTGCCTGATAACATACCTTTATATTATTTTCATATTAATTTCATATTAATTTACTGTTTACAGGCCTCAGGTTTTCTTTCCCTTATTTGTAATAAATGTTTGTACAATACCAAACCTACCCACTATCCTGTTCTCACTGTTCTAGTCTACTATCATTTACTGGACACAGTATTAAGGTCCTAAGGGTCTTGTTGGATTCGGCCTATACTGCTTGATAGAAATACAACAGAAGTGATTGCGTCATTAATAGGCTGAAACTGCCCATGGAGGACTTCTGGTGTCGTGTATTGTGGTTCGCACTATTGACCTGCCATTGAAACATCATTTTTTGATGATGCGTAGATGGCAGAGCGGATAGTGTGATTCGCTTGCATGGCTAGGCGGGGTTGTCGCACGGAAGGTCCAGTGTTCAAATCCTGGGTAAGCCACTCATGTCTGTTGTTTTTCTGTTGTCTGGTGTTCTACTTCTTTATTTCCTGCGAGTGCCTGATAACATACCTTTATATTTGTTTCATATTAATTTCATATTAATTTACTGTTTACAGGCCTCAGGTTTCCCTCCCTTATTTGTAATAAATGTTTGTACAATACCAAACCTACCCACTATCCTGTTCTCACTGTTCTAGTCTACTATCATTTACTGGACACAGTATTAAGGTCCTAAGGGTCTTGTTGGATTCGGCCTATACTGCTTGATAGAAATACAACAGAAGTGATTGCGTCATTAATAGGCTGAACTGCCCATGGAGGACTTCTGGTGTCGTGTATTGTGGTTCGCACTATTGACCTGCCATTGAAACATCATTTTATGATGATGCGTAGATGGCAGAGCGGATAGTGTGATTCGCTTGCATGGCTAGGCGGGGTTGTCGCACGGAAGGTCCAGTGTTCAAATCCTGGGTAAGCCACTCATGTCTGTTGTTTTTTCTGTTGTCTGGTGTTCTACTTCTTTATTTCCTGCGAGTGCCTGATAACATACCTTTATATTTGTTTCATATTAATTTACTGTTTACAGGCCTCAGGTTTCCCTCCCTTATTTGTAATAAATGTTTGTACAATACCAAACCTACCCACTATCCTGTTCTCACTGTTCTAGTCTACTATCATTTACTGGACACAGTATTAAGGTCCTAAGGGTCTTGTTGGATTCGGCCTATACTGCTTGATAGAAATACAACAGAAGTGATTGCGTCATTAATAGGCTGAACTGCCCATGGAGGACTTCTGGTGTCGTGTATTGTGGTTCGCACTATTGACCTGCCATTGAAACATCATTTTTTTGATGATGCGTAGATGGCAGAGCGGATAGTGTGATTCGCTTGCATGGCTAGGCGGGGTTTGTCGCACGGAAGGTCCAGTGTTCAAATCCTGGGTAAGCCACTCATGTCTGTTGTTTTTTTTCTGTTGTCTTTAAAATTTAACCATAAACAAATAAACAAAACTAGTTTACCATATAAATTGACTTTGACTTAAAAACTTTACAACAACCAACCATAATACCACCCACCCACATAAATATAAAACTATTCAAAAAACATAAAAAACAAAAAAAAAAAACAAAAAAAAAAAAAAAAAAAAAAAAATTCCCTCCCTTTCGGGTCGGGCTGTGAAAGAATAAATAAAAAAAAAAATAAAAAAAAAACAACCCAAAAAAAACCAAAAAAACAAAACAAAAAAAAAAAAAAAAAAAAAATATCCATAATTTACAATTTATATTTACAATAATATGAAATATCATCAATCCCCCAACAAAACTTCATATTTAAGCTTGATAGTTCAATTTATTAATCTCTTGCATTTAGTGTTTAATATCTGTCAGGTTATTGTTCAAATATTTTAATAACTTAATGTCATATATTGTTGTTGGTCGTTCTACTCCTAATATTAATTGCGCAGGAGCCTGCTACCAATTCCAACCCATGTTTCGCTCTCAGAATACTGTGATGTGACAGTTGTGTATTCAAATTTAGCAAGATAGTGAGTTACTGCCTAGTGA
>JAMPIV010000639.1:0-66686 GCA_024509875.1 Oreohelix idahoensis | reverse complement strand
CACAATCAATGTATATACAAGTAGTATGTACACAGTTTATAAATATAATCTTTGTATTGACATATTTTATTATTCTTATCCTATGTGTGTAAGTTGTGAAGTAGTAATATGAGGTAATACTGGTTTTGTTTTTCAAGCTAGGTTGTTGTTTGTCATCATGACTTCAAGTGTTTGATTATCGTGGAAATAGTATTGGGAAAAGTTCACAGTTCCTGTCATTTGCAACAGTTTATTGTCCCTCTGTGTTAAATATACTGTCAATTTTTTGAGGGGGAGGGGGGGGGCACATAATGTTGAGCTACTCTGGCCACAGAAGCTTATCTTTCGTGATGGCGGCAGGAAAAGACTCCTCTGCTCGATTGCTTCCTGTGTTCTGGAGACACCTCACTGGTCGCTATCTGGACCAAGGAGTATGCTGTCAGCCTCTGGATTCAGCAAAACTCAGACCAGGTGCTGCTTCAATAACTTAGGACCACGGTCCCTGAAACAAGAAGGTTGTACCTCCTACTTCAGATCTAATTTATAATCTATTTCCACACTGAACACAATACATAACAAACACTGAGTTCAGAGCGGTAGGCCAACTGCTAGCTTCATGTGAAACAATTTACACCAGTATTCTCCTCCTAAATGGTTACTACGCCTCTGCAATTCCAGCATTATTTCTTTCTAGTCAATAAGATAGGTGTCAGTGTACTGTTTGGCAATTCCATGCAGTTTTACTTTTCTCCGACACGTCCTGTTCAGGTTGGAGCACTATCTAGGCCTTGCCTCATGTTTGCTACTGAACCACACACATATACAGACAAATTATCAATTTACATTCAATTTTCATTAAAAAGATATCAAATATGTCAAGCTTACCACAATTCATGGAAATAATACACAAATACGTTGACTGGCGATGAATAATGGCACAAATTCCGATCTGCCTCTGTCCCAGACTTTTATTTAGAAAAATATGGTCTGGATCTCAACGCACTGTTTCTTAGTAAGTTTATTTTAAAATGTGGCACTGAACTGACGCTCCTAATTGACTATTTTGGCGGGTCTAACCAATCGGGCCATGTTTACACAGCTTTTCAAAAAATTTTACCCTTCTCACGTTTCCCCTAACAACCAAAATTAGTAGTTGTAGTCCGACTAATCGTGTTTAGCCTTACATTTACTTCTATCCAATCAAATAGGATTTTACATGGTGGCCCATTTCCCGTAAAATAGTGGTTTCAAAACATGCCACTGTGCGATTATTATTTGGTGTTGTCTGACACCCTCACTATTTTCTTTTGGCTATAATTTGTTAATTCCTAGACTATTTGCGTAACACTTAACATATTCTTTGTCAGCAAGTCCTAAGAAACCCAAATATATAAATTTAATGGGCTAAGGGGCTGCGTTCAAAATATGTATTTTCTTCTAGGATAGTCGTGTATTTTTATTTTTATTTTATTTTTATCGATTTAGAACCGCCACCTGTCCTGCCTTTTCGACTGTTCTGTTATACTAATGTCAGGATTTCAGACATAAAACAGTAGAATGTCATGTTTCCCAATAAGTATTTTACAGGTTTTTAAACCTAACTCTCGTAGTTGTAGTGTTTTTTATCACTGTCTATTTGAAAAAAGTTAGTGCTTCTGGCCTTACGCTTGGGGTGGCATTAATTATATATCGCTGTTACGGTATATGATATTAACGCCGTCTGCTAAAGGTTATCAGACGTGCAATTGTAAAAGGTTAAGGCATTTAATATATTGCGATAGATGTTTCAATTACTGAACGCTCCATACACGATCGATCATGACGTGTATAGCGTTGTTTAGGACACAGTCGGTAACTAAGAAACGTTACCCTTTGTTACTTGACCGCCAAGCTGAATAGCTGCGTTTTTCTAACCTTCCAATTCAATGGCATGATATAGCCTTTTATATATGCATTTTTTGATGGACCAGGGTCAGTCCTAGAACTCTATATGAGAGGGAAATTTATGGAGGTTAGTATTTAACTAGAATTCTCAGAAGGAGAAGAATAATCGTCAAATTCGTATGAATATATTCAGACTCGCAGTCTCACTGTCGGCAGGTAGCCATGTCTAGCTGCGCGTGCATATAGCTGTGATGTTCTGACGACAATACTGCATTGTATCCTTAAACGGACATTGACACATAACCAGCAGTCTACGTTATTGATTAATTTATGCATGACTTATATGGACTTATGCTCCACTCCTATTGAAATGATCATCCTGTGTGTACAACTGTGAATTAAATGTACGGACTCAATGAAATGACTTATCAAATCAATCGTATTCCAAGGTTCAATTATTGTTCGGAATCTTCCACCCCCGCATTCGCTTAATCTTCCATCGAAGGCACGATGCACTATCTCTGAATGAAAAAACTAACACATCAATAAAAAAAACAATGGCCAGAAATTTATAATTGTTTTATTCATATCACATGGAACATTGTTCAGAGCAAACCACCACCCTTGTAACAGTGGTGCCCGGTGTATGGGGACGAAAAACAACCAAAAACAAAAAATTTTTTCATGACTTTCGAATGAAATATTTACGATCAAGTTTCGATCACATGATCATTACGAAGCTGACGTGACGCACGTGATCATGAATAGCAACATGACGTCACTGTTGCATTGTCGCAGTGAAGAAGACATCTTTTCAACGCCTCTCTAGTTCGTTTCAAATTGATCAAGATGCACAAGATGGACTACCGTTGCCTGCCCATCAGGAGCAGACAGTCAAAGGCACAGGCCTAGCTGTTGACGACCTCTAGCACTGATCTAAGCAACGGAAAAGATAAGTCTAGGTGTTTAACTGTTGTTATTGCAAACAGTGCTACTAAGTCCATGCCCTCTGCCTACATCGGCATGTTTTTACCTATGTTTAATGTACTTTTTGTTGTCTTAATGTGTTGTTAATTCGTGGGAGGTAGGGAGGATGAACCGAAATAAGATTCTGTGGCTCTCACGATGCCTGAATTGATTTCGGTCGTTTCTTAGGCCAGTTAAACGATTGCACCTTTGGAAGCCCCATTGAGGTTTGCCATTGGACTGTCTGTCCAAATCTGCTACCGTTTGACGATTTGTGTTAGCTGTACCGTTCCGTAGATAACTGGCGTATTTTATTCGTACTCAGTTAACAATTTTTTTTAGTTTTGTATCATGTTTGTTAACTATTTCGTCCAGTCTCCTCTTACTGTCATCTATTTGATGATTGTTAAATTTTCGTCCGTTATGAGTCCTGTGATGTCATCATTTTTTGCAGTCATTTTTTTTTTGTGTACTTTGAATATTAAGTTGACCTCGGGTCAGACCTTGACCCTTCATTTGGCTTGTGACATTTCCGCTTATTTTATTTAGTTCATAAATTCATTTTTAATTGTGAAAATGTCTTGTTTGCGTCTTAACATTGTTTGTACCCTTTAGTTGCATCATTGTTTTGTTTGTCCTCATAATATATATTAATACTACATTAATAATATGATATTATATGCAATAATATACTTGTAATTTAATTTAATTAATTTTTTCTGATATTTAAGGTTAATATGGGACATTGCATAATTATGCAGTGATAGTCCAAGAAAGTAGCACTACATCTCATCTTTTCTAGAATAGGGTTTCCTAGAAAACTTTTATCAGACCATGGGTCACAGTTTATATCTGACACCATGAAGGAAGTCATGAAAACTTGGAACATTGATAGGAATTTAAGTAGTATTTATCATCCGATGAGTAATGGTGCGGTTGAAAGACTTAACCGTACACTTAAACAACTACTACATAAGGTTACTGCTAAGCACCCTCATGACTGGGACAGAGCACTCCCAGCTGTTCTATTTGCTTATCGGGAGGTACCGCATGAACAAACTGGCTTCTCTCCCTTTGAATTAGTTTTTGGTGCTCCCCAAGAGGTCCTATGGGACTAATAAAAGACTTATTAATTGACGCGGAGATGACTCAGGACACTCAGTCATCTTACGAGTACGTGATTAATCTTCGGAAGAACATTATTGAGTCTTGCCAGTTGGCAACAGCTTCTTCTGAGGCTGCAAAAGCTAAGGCTCGATCTCTACAAAATAGGTCTCGACGATTACGCCAATTATTCCCAGGCGACGAGGCTTATGTGTTACTTCCTCACAATAACAATAAATTATGTAACGACTTTGTAAGGACCATTCCAAGATATCAAGGGACACAAAAAGATATTTCATATTAACATGCTCAAGCAATTTCATACACGTCCTGAACACTTACAGTCAATTTTTCATGAACTAGATGACAACACAGTATCTACTTGTTATTATTCTAACTTAACTGTACCTCAGGAAAAGAAGATTCTTCTTCCTGGATGACAGATAAGTTAGAATAATAACAAGTAGATACTGTGTTGTCATCTAGTTCATGAAAAATTGACTGTAAGTGTTCAGGACGTGTATGAAATTGCTTGAGCATGTTAATATGAAATATCTTTTTGTGTCCCTTGATATCTTGGAATGGTCCTTACAAAGTCATTGATAAAATTTCCGACGTTGATTACGTCTTAGATATCAAGGGACACAAAAAGATATTTCATATTAACATGCTCAAGCAATTTCATACACGTCCTGAACACTTACAGTCAATTTTTCATGAACTAGATGACAACACAGTATCTACTTGTTATTATTCTAACTTATCTGTCATCCAGGAAGAAGAATCTTCTTTTCCTGAGGTACAGTTACCGTTACCGGTACCAGTAGTTCAACCTACTGAATCTTGGCGGGATGTAACCATCTCTTCAACGGTTACACCGCAACAGCGTCTACAGATTGCTAATCTATTACAATCTTATCCAGATGTGTTGACCGACGTCCCGGGTCGCACATCGGCTATCAGTCATGACATTACTCTCAATGATGATACACCTATTCGTGTACATCCCTATTCTGTTCCTTTACATTTCCTTGCTAAAACTACTAAGGAACTTGAACAGATGTTGTCTCTGGGAATCATTGAGACTAGTAATTCGCCATTCTCTTCTCCATTAGTGATTGTCCGGAAGAAGGACAATAACATCAGACTATGTGTTGATTATAGAAAATTAAATGCTAAGACTATAGTTGACAGCGAACCACATCCACTTATCGACGACTTACTGCCACGGCTATCCAACGCAACTATATTTAGTAAGATAGACTTAACTAAAGGTTATTGGCAGATACCACTGACCGAAAAGGCTAAGTACTACACCGCATTTTCCACTCCACAAGGTCTATACCAGTGGAATGTGATGCCTTTTGGGCTTGTTAATGCGCCAGCTACCTTCATTCGCCTGATGCGACAAATTTTATCAGGTAGACCAGACGTTATTACATATATTGACGACATATGCTTGTTTAGTTCGTCGTTTGAGGAACATGTTTCGGGACTTAGATATGTTTTCGACACTCTAAGGAATTATCATCTAACTGCTAAACCTACAAAGGTGCAAATCGCGTGTAATGAGATAACCTTTTTGGGACATATCATTGGATCGGGATATATCCGAACGTTACCTAGTACAGTCTCCAAAATTCTAAACATAGCAGTTCCTCAGACGAAGAAACAGGTCAGGAGTTTGTTTGGACTTGTTCAATATTACAGTAGATTCATACCTAACTTGTCATCCATCACGGCTGTATTGTCTTCATTGTTAAAGAAAGACATGCCGGTGAAGGTGACATGGACTGGTACATGCAATGAAACTTTCAACAAAATTATAAATTTGTTCTCGCATGAACCAATTTTAAGACTTCCCGATGCTTCCAAAAGATTTTTCTTACGAACAGATGCTAGTAACTACGGCATTGGTGCATGCCTGCTCCAGAACCATGATGGCATTCTACATCCTACCTTATACATTTCAAGAAAGCTAAAGCCTGCAGAAACAAAGTATTCAACAGTCGACAAGGAACTTTTATCTGTGATATGGGCAATAACTAAACTCGAAAAGTTCCTGCTTGCTGTGCTCCCTTCACCATACAGACGGACCAACGTGCTGTAGCATCCTTGCGTCGATCTAATCATAAAAGCCAGAAAACTCGCCAGATATTCAATCATCCTACAGCCATTTGAATTCTCCATTGAACATATTCCTGGCACTGAAAACATTGTGGCTGATGCGTTGTCACGTAATCCTATTGACGACGAATAATCAACATTAACATTCCTAAAACATATCAACTATAAAGGAACTAACCTTGCCTTCAATTTAAACTTTATAAACACTATATGCATCACAGAATGGAACTAAAGACAATCAAGGTATACAGATTGACATTCAAACTTCGTCTAACGTCCATACACGATATATGAATATTCGTTGAACAATCATGGAACAATATCTGACGACAAGTCGAACTTATTGTCCTATGTGCACTTAATTCTTGGATGCTGTGATAAATGACATTTCTTTCCAACGTAAACGTTTGAACATTTTTGCCTAAAAGAAGTCATCAGGATCAAGACTACGGATGGATCATCATATCCTATACTAATTAATTAGTTAACTTAACTTCTTAATTCAATTATTATCAATAAAATGAAATGTGAGAAAAAAATGAAATGAAGAGAACAAACAAAAAAAAAAGAACGAAATATAAAAAGAAGAAATTATGAAAAGAGAAAATAAATCTCACACAAGTATTAGATTAATATTTTTTTTTAATGTACCTATACATTATTTAGTTAGTTAAATTAGATAGTTATTATTCACTAACACTTAACACACACAATTAAGTTAAACTTATATTCGAATTTCTTTCTACTTCTTCTCACTTATTTTTTTTTTTTTTTTTCTTCTCTCATAACATCGCGTTACATTAGAATCTTAATAATTTATCTCTTAGTTTAATTCATTAATTTAATTTTAATTAGTCAAATTAATTCCTATATGACATACTAATACGACAGACCTTACTTTCATTTAATTCTATCATTCACTATTAACATTGGACATTTTATTTAGTTGATATAATAATATGTATAATTGATATATCATGTGATTAATGTTAGATGACTATGACAAATAGTTGGTTGACATGACCGCGACACGGTTCTACTCAGAACATCGTCGGCCATATGTCACAATTGTGTTAAATTTTTTTTGAAAAATTGTTAAGTCGGATAGATCTTGAAAAAAAATCTATCGATTTTTTTTTTTCCCCGGGTGTACAGGGAATTGTTACGGTATATGATATTAACGCCGTCTGCTAAAGGTTATCAGACGTGCAATTGTAAAAGGTTAAGGCATTTAATATATTGCGATAGATGTTTCAATTACTGAACGCTCCATACACGATCGATCATGACATGTATAGCGTTGTTTAGGACACAGTCGGTAACTAAGAAACGTTACCCTTTGTTACTTGACCGCCAAGCTGAATAGCTGCGTTTTTCTAACCTTCCAATTCAATGGCATGATATAGCCTTTTATATATGCATTTTTTGATGGACCAGGGTCAGTCCTAGAACTCTATATGAGAGGGAAATTTATGGAGGTTAGTATTTAACTAGAATTCTCAGAAGGAGAAGAATAATCGTCAAATTCGTATGAATATATTCAGACTCGCAGTCTCACTGTCGGCAGGTAGCCATGTCTAGCTGCGCGTGCATATAGCTGTGATGTTCTGACGACAATACTGCATTGTATCCTTAAACGGACATTGACACATAACCAGCAGTCTACGTTATTGATTAATTTATGCATGACTTATATGGACTTATGCTCCACTCCTATTGAAATGATCATCCTGTGTGTACAACTGTGAATTAAATGTACGGACTCAATGAAATGACTTATCAAATCAATCGTATTCCAAGGTTCAATTATTGTTCGGAATCTTCCACCCCCGCATTCGCTTAATCTTCCATCGAAGGCACGATGCACTATCTCTGAATGAAAAAACTAACACATCAATAAAAAAAACAATGGCCAGAAATTTATAATTGTTTTATTCATATCACATGGAACATTGTTCAGAGCAAACCACCACCCTTGTAACAATCGCGAGACGCGTGTTAGTGTTGCATGCGTTCCTGCTTTCAGCCCTCACTCTCTCTATCCTAATTCCATCTGTCCTTCCGTTTATGTTAACGTAGTGTATAAAATGAAATTAATGGAAGTATTAATTTAGGTCATTACGCAGTGTGCCTAGCTCAAGGTTTTCTTAGAAATACAGTACACGTTTTATTGTAGAAAGCGTGTAGTGATGCAGTAGGCTTTACTATCAACGTGAAACGTTACAATTTGCAGACGAAGTAGAAAACAAGGGGGATTTTTGTACGCCATTGTGACAGCACTGTCCTTTTACCATTTCTCTTTCCTTTTATTGAATTTATGTGTTAGGCTTTACATTTACCTTTTAATTTATATATGTGGATTTAGAATGTTTCACGACACTCATCTCTGTGGTCCCACGTGTATATTCTAGCTTGTTTACTGATTTCCCATGACTCGCTTCCATATTTTAACAACTTTTATTTCAGATACTTCACGAAAAACTGTTTGGAGAGGTCAGGAACCTTGAGCTGACTGCTGCCTTTATTAGAGTCATTAATATGGAAGTCTGAAGGCGAACGAGGAAGAATTATTTCAAATAACCTGAGATTTTTGTTATTTGTAACGCTTCAGATCTTTGATGCTTAAAATCTCTATGCTCCACTAATCGTGCTATTCTTGGTGAAATGTTAATCTTTCAAGTGTTGACTGGCACTGACCCAGCCAATTTTATATAACTATTTATAGCTTTACAATGCCGTCCTTGTTCTTGAGTCTCCAGGGTAAGAGGGGAAGGTGGATACCGAAAAACACATGAAGAAAAGCACTGGAGACAGAAACAAAAAATGTTGAGAAAGACAAAGAAAAACCTTGAGCTGATGGTATGGGAGAGGAACAGTTGGCATAAGTTTGTTGAAGGCCTATGCTCCTTGGGGAGTCGAAGGGGACTGATTTGCGCGTGCTGAAATACCATATAATCGCTGATGTAATTCTTTTTTTACTTGCTGTTGCTTCTATTCATGTAGTTATTGATGTTTCTGTTCTTGTATTTATTTTCTATTTGTGTTATTGTTGTTCTTAATAAGAATCGTCGTCATTACACCCCGGGCAAACCCATAGGTGCTCAGTCTACCTCAGCAAATGTCGAAGGGTATGATTGCTAAGCCTTTAGTACGCTGCCGTCGACTTAAGTCGCCCGCAGAAACCTATGTCCCTACAGCTGCAAGTCGCCTTTCGGATATCGTCGGTTTCTAGCATTAGGAATTGTGTACACGTGATATCAGCCCCGGATGTTAAGTTTTAATGTTATTTGCGAGAGAGTTAGCTTCCGTTTCCGATCTTTATTCAGTGATGGGTGTATTCGCGTGAATTTCTGTGATTTTTTAAATCGAAATTAATCGGCATCGAACACGCGGCCATTTTCGCTCAAATTTTAATGGATTCTGAATTCGATGCGATGACGAGGAGATTTTTGTCTTTATTAGCGCTGATATCGGTTCTCAGAATATGGTTGATGGCAGAGATGGAAACGATAGTAGAATGTCATTGCTAGTATGTCTAATTTTAGGGCTTAGGTTTATGGGAAAGGTTTAGGTTTACGGCCGAATGTCACTGCTGACGAGGGCGTTTGTTGCCAATACTGATGATGGGTGTAACGAAAACATCGTCATTTGATTTGTATTGGTCAAATGACTTTCATTGAGATGCAAGGGATAAGGACTCTTCGTTTGTTAGTATTTTATTTTTAAATTTAAAAAAAAATTATATTTTATTTTTTTAAATCGTTTTTTTCATCTTTCCATTCCTCTCTTCCTATCACATCTAACATGTACACAAACAAATTTTATATCATTAGATTCATCATTCATTTATTTATATAAAGTCCAAAAATGATAGCGATTGACCAAGAAACAAAAAAAACTATAGACTTTACAAGTCATCCACTATAAAAAAGGGGGTGTTGTGAAAAAGAATGCAGCTGCAGGGCAAATTTTCTTAATTTTTATACAGCGTGCTAAAGATCTTGTTCCTATTGCGCGCTGGTTGCATACACGTCGGATGCATCCTCATACGTCCATCCCTGCTGGCCTTACATTTGATGCCAAATTCCAGCAGTCTTAGCCTTGATGATTCATCAAATTGCAGTGGCATTCTCTAATAGGTAAAAGTAAACGATCCCGTTACACGCCCATTGAGGCATATTGGGAATATGGTGTTAGGCCCATAGTTTCTTGACCGTCGGCACACTAGGGGTGATGTGGTCAGCATCACGCCGGTCTCCTTAACCTTCCCAGAGCTGCTCTGGTACCCATTTGGGGCTGGGTCAACCCAGGAGCCGTTTGCGGCCTAAAAAAATCCCACCTCATCTGGGGATCGAACCATAGACCACTGAGCTGGGAAGCCAGTGCACTAACCACTATGCTACCGCGGCTCTCTAATAGGCTACCATTAATTGCCCTCAGTATGTCTCCCTTATCCATATCCAGTGCACCTTCTATGGGTGCTCTTGAAGCTAGTCTGTCAGCTCTTTCTATTTTTGTAGTTTATGTTTCCAATACGGTGGTTGCATGTGTTTATTTCTTTGCAGTTGCTGATCTGTCTATCCTTTTAGCTACTGGTCTATTCTTGAACAAGTTGACTATTCTATTCGTGTTATTACTGATGTTCATATTCTTGTGGTTCTAACGTTTCTTTTCTTGTTGATGCTGAAGCTTCTGTCCTTGCAGTGTTTGTTTCTGTCCTTACAGCTGCCGATGTTCAAATCCTTGTAGTTATTTTTTTAAATTAAATTTTTGCTGGAATTTTTTTTTAAATTCTCGTAGCTACTGATATTCCTGTTCATGTAGTGGCTTATGTTTACATTATTTTAGTTGCTGAGGTTTTTATCCTTATACAGTTGACATTCAAAAATCCGGCCATCGATAATCCGGTTCCTTCAGTTTTCCGGCATGGATTTCGGAGCGCATTTTTAAATTTACCGCGTTGGAGCGCCACTGTTTTCTGGAGCCGTTTATGTTTTGATGCAGCTGTTGGGTCTTGCTTGCACGTGTTAACAGGCATTCCTGCTCATTCCTTCTCATTTTATCATTTATTTGCTGCTGTATAGCCCCATTATGGATTCAGCAAATAAAAGAAGTGGTGTAAAACGTAAACATCGTGCATTGTCGATCGCAGATAAAGTGTACAGGTAGTCATTTTCTGTTAAATATATACAGAATATATAACCATAAAAAATCCGGCATTAAAAAAAATCCGGCACTCCTCAGGTCCGGAGGTGCCGGATTTGTGAATGTCTACTGTAGTTAGTTACTAATCGTTCATTGTACGAGACTTACTGATGTTTTGTATTTCTGCAGGTTGTTGATGTGTTTTTCCCTTTTGTTTCTAATCTGTCGTCTTTTCTAATGTTTAGTATTCTTGTTGTTGCTGATGTTTTGTATTTATGTAGTTGCTAGTTGTTGTGTTTGGTTTTTGTTTGTTGTGTTGGGTTTTTGGGGGGTTTTGTTTGGGGTTGGGGTTTTTTTTGTGTGTTGGGGGTGTGGGTTTTGGGGGGTTGTTGTTTGTTGTTGGTTTGTGGGGTTGTGAGGGGGTGTTTGGGGTTTGGTTGGTGGGGGTGTAGTGGGTTGTTGGGGGGTATGGGGGGGTGTAGGGGGGGGGGGGGGGGGTTTTTGTAGGGTTGATGTTTGTTTTTTGTAGTTGTGATGTTTGTTTTTTGTTGGTTGTTGGGGGTGTATTTTTGGGGGGTTGTTGGGGGTTTGTTGGGTTTTTTTTTGGGGGGTTGGTTTGTTGTATTTTTTGTTTTGTTGGTTTGTTTTTTGTATTGGGGGGTTTTTGTTTTTTGTTGTGGGTTTTGTTTTTGTTTGTTTTTGGGGTTTTTTGGGGTTTGTGGGGGGTGTTTTGGGTTTATGGGTGGGGTTTTTTTTTGTTGTTGTTTGTGGGGGTTTTGTTTGTTGTTTTTTTTTTTTTTGTTGTTGTTTTGGGTTGGTTGTTGGGTGGGTTTGTTTTTTGGGGGGGGGGGTGGGTTTGTTGGGGGGTTGGGGGGGGATTGTTTTTTTTGTTGGTTGAGGTTTTTGTTGGGGGGGTTGGGGGGTTGTTTGGTTTTTGGGGTTGGGGGGGGGGTTTGGGTGGTTGTTGGGGTTTTGGGGGGGGGTGGTTTTGTGGGGGGGGTTGTAGTGGTTGGTTGGTTTTTTTTGGGGGGGTGTTTGTTTTTTTGGGGGGGTTGATGGGTTTTTGGGGTTTGTGTTTGTTGTGTTTGGGGTTTTTTTTTTTGGGGGTGTTTGGTTTTTTTTGTTGGGGGGTTTTGGTTTTTTTGGGGGGGGGGGGTGGGGGGGGGGGGGGGTTTGGTTGTTTTGGGGGTTTGGGGTGTGTTGGGGTTTGTTTTTTGGGGTTTTGATTTTGGGGGGTGTGGGGGGGTTTGGGGGGGGGGTGTTTGTATTGGGTGGGGGTTGATGTTTTTTGTTGTGTTGGTTTTTGTTTGGTTGTTTTTTGGGGGGTTTGGGGGTTGTTGTTTTTGGGGGGGGGGGTGGGGTGGGGTTGGGGGTTTTGGGGGTTTTTTGGTTAGGGGGGGGGGGGGGGGGTTGGGTTGTGTTTGGGGGGGGTTGGGGTGGGGTTTGTTTGTGGTTTTGTTTGTGGGGTGGGGGGGTTGGGTTTATTTTTTTTTGGGGGTTGGGGTGTTTTTGGGTTTTTGGGGGGGGGGGGGGGGGGGGGTTTGTTTTTTGTGGGGGGTTTGTGTTTTGTTAATTGGGGTTGTGGGTTTTGTGGGGTTTTGGGTTGTGGGGGGGGGGGGGGGGGTTTTGGGTGTTGTTGGGGTTTTTGGGGGGGTTGTGTTGGGTGTTTGTTTTTTGGTTTGGGGGGGGGTTTGGGTTTGTTGGGTTTGGGTTTGGGGGGGGGGTTTTTTTTTTTTTGTTTGGGGTTTTTTGTAGTTTTTTTTGGGTTTTGGTTTGGGGGTTTGTGGGGGGTTTTTTTTGGGGGGGGGGTTTTGGTTTGGTTTTTTTGTTGTTTTTGTGGGGTGTTTGTGGGTTTTGGGGGGGGGTTGTTGGTTGTTTTTGTGTGTAGTTGTTTTTGGTGTTTGTGGTGTTGGTTGTTTTGTTTGTTTTTTGTTTTTTGATGTTTTGTTTTTTGTTTTGTTGTGGTGGTTTTTTGTTGTGGGGGTTGGGATTTTTAATGTCACTGGGATTTGTATTTTTTGTTGTTGTTTTGATGTTTGTTATTTTGTTGTTGTTGATCTGTTTAAGTTTGATTCAAAATACTCCAACAAAAGTCCGGTCTGAAAAATGGAATTCTGAATTCTAACTTCTGGTAGTCTGGTTTCGTCTTTGCAAGCGATCTTCACAGTGTCTTGACACTGAAACGTGTCAGGTTATATTGCCTCTCTTCCCCCGCATTTGTTTTGTTACGATGCTAAGAACGCTTCAAACGTTTCAAACATGCGTGTTGTGTGGGGTAATTTCAAAATTATTTCCGCCTGAAATAGTATGCGTGATGCAAAAGGTTTCGACTCCCATATATAGAATGAAAACATCCGATCCTCTCTCGGCAAAGTTTACAAATAACTTATTATTACTTTAATCTAAAGTAATGTCTTTGTAACAAGGTGTGCCGGAAACGATGATGTCATGCATGTCTGTCCAAAATGTGTCGCACAGACGAGTAATCTCGTTGTCGCTAGAGCACACACAATCCGTCTCTGTACCATCTTGGCAAAGAACGCACCCTGGTCTTATCAGTGATTAAACAAATGCGCTGGGCGATTTTAGTGATAATCTGTAGTCTGATGTCGGGCACACCCGAAATTAACCAACATGGTTGTCGGCTAATATTATCTTATCAGTTCCTTCCCCAGCAGTGAGGAACAGGTAAGCAAACAGACTTGACGACTTATCGCTGAGAGGAGTGTAAGAATGTTTGAAAATACAAAATATCTGCTACATAGCAGAGAAAGAAAAAAGGTGCTGACCACTGAAAAGCACGCAATTAGTCAGTACAACAAATGTAACTGATTACTCCCGGAGTGAAGTAGAGATCGACCCAAAATAATTATGACATGTTGATGTTTTGCATCTTTGTAGTTGGTGATGTTTTGTATTTTTGTAGATGTTGATGTTTTGTATTCTTGTACTTCTTGATGTTTAGTATTCCTGTATTGGTTGATGTTTTGTATTTTGTAGTTGTTGAAGTTTTGTATTCTTGAAGTTGTTGGTGTTTTGTATTTTTGTAGTTGTTGATGTTTTTTTATTTTTGTACTTGCTGGTGTTTAGTATTCTTGTATTGGTTGATGTTTTGTTTTCTTGTAGTTGCTATTTAGTATTCTCGTATTTCGAGAGGTTTTTTGTTATTCTATTTGTTGATGTTTCGTAATTTTGTAGTTGTTGCAGTTCTAAACTTGTAATTGCTGAAATTTCTAGCCTGTTAGTTATTGCTGCTGCTGTTTACACTAAAGTTGATGTCTAGAATGGAAAAAAAAAATTTACTTTGTGGATATATAATTATTGATTAGTCACCACCTCAAGACCACATAAATTAAATCGACGCAGCTTTCACGCAAGGATGGCAGTTGCAGTTCTGTGCTAATGCTCTATCAGAAGCGGAGAAGGTAACAGATAAAGAAACTACTATCAGAGAAAAATTTACTTTCACCCCAAAAACAAGAAAATAATAAATAATAATAACAAGATATGAGGAGACGACACTGGCGTTAGATAGGGCACACATTGGAAAAAACAATCTGATGTCGTTACAACAACAACTACTACTACTACTTAGTCGTTCCTCTTCTACCGTGAGGTGTAGAGGTTTAGATGAAAGAGCGCCATACTATTCTATCGGCTGTCTTCCTCCTGGCCTGGTTCCATTCTAGTCCTCGGTCCTTCAAAGATTGTCTAATGGTGTCCTCTTAGCGGACTCTGAGTCGTACTAGAGGTCTGGATCCTGGCTCTTAGTTTCCCATGCTTGTCGTGGTACCCGATCTTCTCCCATTCTGCAGACATGGCCAAACCATCTTAGTTGGGACTGTTCTACTTGGGTCTGCAGGGGTTGGGTTTTTAGGCCTTGACATATCGTCTGGTTGCGGACCATGTCTCTCCTTGTTACTTCAGTCACCTTCCTCAGATACTTCATTTCTGAGGTTTGGATCTGGCTTTTGTGGGTTGTAGTCATTGCCCATGACTCGCATCCATACGTCAAGACTGGGACATAGGTGGAGCGGTATACAGCCATCTTTGTCTTCTTACCACTTTCTCTTTTGCTGAGGAATCCTCGATTTATGGCCTGAAAAAGTCTCCCAGCTGCTGTTTTTAGAGTGGCCAACTCTTCTTTGATGCCTCCCTTTCGGTCTATAACAGCTCCGAGGTATTTAAAGTGGTCGACCTGCTCCAGGACCTGTTCTCCCAGCTTAATCTGATGTCTTCTTTTTTCTCGTGATATCACCATGGATTTTGTTTTAGAGCTGCTTATGACCATCTCTCTTTTCTCCAGCTCTTCCTTCCAGACTTGCAGGTTGGATTGAAGATGTACCTCTGATTTAACAATCGTGGCGTTACAACACAGTTCTTATTCTGGGGAGCGTCCGATTGACAGAGTGGTTAGAGCGCTGGTCTCACGCGACAGATGTGCCAGGTTCGATTCACTCCAGTCTACCCAGCGGTAAATGGGTACCTGACTCAGATATTGAGTAAGGGAAGGAAAAGGCCGCGAGGAAGGCAACTGGTCACCACCCACTTCTCGATGCTGTGAAAAATCTCCAACATTTTACCCCCCTACGGCAGTATCTGCTACTAGACTACCCACCTTGTTCTGGGAAACCTAGGACCTAAGATAAATTGATGGAGATCAAAACATGCGGGAAGGGGAATTAGACATAGAGATAAGAAGCGAATAAAGATGTCATGGAAACACCTTGGACAGACAGGACTGGGGCAGGCTATAATGGCGTGCTTCACGGGAAGAATACAATCTCCACGGTTACCTGAAAAATAATGATGAATCTGAGAAAAATATATTTACCTATATGTGCTATCTATTGTCAGGTAAATTGCCTGGTAAATGTTTGCGTGGCTTAGATATTTCATCGCAGAGTCCTTTACGCTTTTGTTGTCTGGGATCATTAGTATGTCTGGCTTGTTCGCAGTCTAGAGTCTAAAATAGAGAATTCGTTTTTATTAAAAATAGTAATTTCTTAGGAGAGTAATTCACAGTGTAAAAAAAAAATATGCACAACGTTTATTATATGTTTACTTCAGGAAGCATGCCGTGAACGGCATAGTTACGGTGGAGTTAATTATAGTATCTGCATCTCCTTTGTTTGTTAAACTTTCCTATATACGAACATTGGTCTCTGAAGGGTTAACGATAACAAGAGGTGTTCACTATACACACGCTTTGAGCTTTAGTTTCGAATGTCCTTACAATAGAAGGTTTAAGCCGGGGATTCTTAACCTGTTTGCTCCCAGGCCTTCTCTGAGAGTGAACGTAACGTTCACATCTCCCGTCCTTCCGCAAGTTAATCAACGAACCAATCAAGACAATCAATCAATACCCTTTAGCCCCCGAGGAGCATAGGCCTTCAACAAACACATGCCAAGTCTTCATGTCCTGTGCCATCCCCTCGTTCTTTCCATGTTTTCCTCATCATTTTCACCTCTGTATCAGGTTCTCTTCTCCATGTGTTTTTTGGTCTACCTCTGTCTCTCTTTCCCTGTGGATTCCAGAACAAGGACTGCCTTGTAATGCTATCAACAGGTTTCCTCAGTGTGTGTCCTATCCATCGCAAGCGTTTTCTTTTCAACTCTTGTTCCACTGGCACTTGTCTGGTTCTTGTCATCAATTCCACATTTGTGACTTTGTCATACCATTTCAGTCCTTCTATTCTACGCAAACACCCGTTTATAAAAGTCTGTAGCTTTTTGGTTGTTGTTTTTGTTGTTCTCCATGTTTCAGAGCCATACAATAGAACTGACTTGACATTTGAGTTGAAGATTCTTATTTTCGTATTGGACTTGATTTCTCTTGTTCTCCATATGTTTCCCAATGCAATTAAGGCTCCTTTTGCGTTTTGTATTCTTATTTTGATTTCACTGTCTGTCCCTCCAACTTTATCTATATTACTGCCAAGATATGTGTACGATTCTACTTCTTTTAGTGGTGTTTCTTCAAGGTCAACCTTGTTATCATTTCTTGCGTTTATTCTCATAATCGTTGTCCTTTCCCTGTGTACTTTGGAACACGTCGACGACTCCCTTAGGTATGCCACAAAAGGCGACTAATATCAGTTTGTGCCTCAAGACTGGCACCCTCATCGCGTACAACAAAGAGCTAGAGAAACCACCACGATAAGATCATATAAATGCCTTAGTCCAGGCTTCTTGGAAAGGGACCAGCTGCAGTGGGTGGTCTCATACTTGAAAGTGAGCATGAAACGATGAGTCAACACGTCTGCCATCAATGGTACCTATACCTTGTAGCGGTATGGCAGCTTGTGTACCCTGACAATCCCCAGAGCTATGCCAGTGGGAGATTTACCCCTGGTAGGTTCAACCAAGCTGGACTGGTCTGCATGGGTAGGGGTCAGACAAAAGCTGTTACTCTGGTCCTCCAGGTTGGGGGGTTTTAGCACAGGGCCGACACCTCTGTCTATGTAAAAAATCGCACATGTTACGGAAACAACAATAAATGGAAAAACTTTGCTGCGGGACGAACATCCGGAGTCTCAGTCTCGTATGACTGACAGTGGTGAAAGCCGAAAGGAAGCCACTGGCATGAAAACGGATGCCCCGACCACAAAACACGAAACCAGAATTGGTTTTTGGAACGTCAGAACTATGAATGAGGCAGGAAAACTGAGACAAATCACAGCAGAGATGAGGAGCTACAAGATACATATCCTGGGAATAAGCGAGAGCAGATGGACAGGTAAGGGGAGAATAAAAACAGCTACAGGGGAAACAGTACTTTATTCTGGCAGAGAGGATGGTCAGCACAACGAAGGTGTAGCCATTATCCCGAAGAAAGGAATGGAAAGGTCTTTACTGGAATGGAAACCCATCAACAACAGACTGATAAGAGCAAGACTGAAAGGGAGGTTCACCAACACCACAATTATACAATGCTATGCACCAACAAACGACAGCGATGAAGAGATCAAGGAAGAGTTCTATCAACAGGTACAAAAAGAAATGGAAACTACACCCAGGTACGATCCGATTATAGTAATGGGAGACCTAAATGCGAAAGTGGGAGCATACAATAATTATAACGAAAGAGTAATGGGGAAATGCGGCAGTGGAGCAGCAAATGAGAATGGGGACAAATTAATAAGCTTCTGCAGTATTAAAAACCTGGTCATTGGAGGAACACTTTTTCCACACAAGGAAGTGCACAAGTTAACATGGGAATCACCAAAACGGACGAGACAGAAACCAGATAGATCACATAATGATCAATGGCAGATGGAGACATGCGCTACAAGACGTGAAAGTAAGAAGAGGCGCAGATGTGGGAAGTGATCATCACCTAGTAGTAGCAAGACTGAAAGTGAAACTCAGAGCTGTTGGACCAGTTGCAGTCAAACAGAAAAGATACAACATCACGAAACTGAAGGATCCCCTCACCAGAAAAGCTTTTGTGGTCGACGTAAAGAGAAGATATGAGATTATCAAAAGCCAGGAAAGAACAGAGACCGATGATGTTGACCAGAGATTCAACACCATCTCAACAATATACAAGGAAAGCAGCAAGTCATGCTTGGGATTCCAGGAAAGAAAGAGCCGAGACTGGATAACACCAGATACGCTAAACACCATAGCGAAGAGAAAGGAAATGAAAAGAAAGAAAACAGAAGCTAAGTCTCCCAGGTTAAAGGCAATACATGTATATAGTGAACAGTACAGTCAGCTGGACAAGGAAGTTAAACGTCAAACCCATGCTAACAAAAGGACATTTCTGGATGACCTTGCAAGACAGGCAGAAGAGGCAGCACGGAGAAATGAACAAAGCACAGTATACAAAATAACTAAAATCATCAGTAGAAAACGAGGTGCAAACAATATTACATTAGTAAGAAATAAGCACGGAAATCTCATCACGACAGTAGAGGGACAGGAAACAAGATAGGCAGAGCATTTCAGAGAAACTCTGAATAAGGAACCACCAGAGACACAATTGAATGTTCATGGGGCTGAAAATGATCTAGATGTTAATACAGACATCCCACGAAAAGAAGAAATCATCACAGCAATCAAAGGGTTAAAGAATGGAAAAGCTCCTGGTCATGATAACTTAAATGCAGAGCTATTTAAGACAGATCCAGAGCTAGCAGCAGAACTATTAGAACCACTATTTGCACAAGTCTGGAAAACAGGGTCAACACCAACAGAGTGGAGAAAAGGAATAATTGTCAAATTGCCCAAGAAGGGAGATCTTGCAGACTGCAATAATTGGAGAGGAATAACTCTTCTCTCAGTTCCCAGCAAAATACTAGGCAGGATAATTATACAGAGAATCTCAAAAGCAGTAGACCACAAACTGAGGAAAGAACAAGCAGGATTTAGAAAGAACAGAAGATGTGTAGATCACATATTTACCCCCAGGAACATTATAGAGCAGTGCTCAGAATGGCAAAGACAGCTGTACATTAATTTCGTTGATTTTGAAATGGTTTTTGACAGTATACATAGGGACAGTTTATGGAAAATACTGAGGGCTTATGGAATTCCAAGCTGCATAGTGTCAATCATAAAAAGCCTCTATACCAACTTTACGTGTAGCATTGGGCAGAGCAACCTAACCTTTGAAGTGAAGACAGGAGTACGACAGGGATGCCCCTTATCAACCACTCTATTTTTAACAGTCATAGACTGGGTGATGCGCCAGACAACAGAGGGCAATCCAAGAGGAATAAGATGGACTACATTTTCTACATTGGAAGATCTGGAATATGCAGATGACATTGCACTGCTTGCACATTCACATCAACACATCCAGGAAAAAACGGATAGACGTAATAAGTATAGCCAGCAGGTGGGCTTGAACATCAACCTAAAGAGGACAGAGGTCATGACGCTCAATGTGAGCAACCCTGAGCCCATATCAGTAAGGAATCAGCAACTGGAACAGACAGATGCCTTCACATACCTAGGATGCATAGTAACACCAGACGGCGGAGCAAGCAGAGACATCAACAACAGAATGAACAAAGCAAGAACAACCTTTTTTAGTCTAAATAACATCTGTAAGTCCTCTCAATACAGCACAAGCACAAAATTAAGATTATATCAGAGCTGTGTGCTTTCTGTGCTTCTCTATGGCGCGTAGAGCTGGAGAGTTACAGAGAAGGAAATGTCGAAATTGTCCTCTTTTCACACAACATGCCTAAGAAAAATTCTCCGAATCTTTTGGCCGAATACCATCACCAACCAAGATCTGCTTACTCGGAGCAAGCAAGAGGACATGCACACCATCATAGCTGGAGCTGGGTTGGTCATGTCCTCAGAAGAGACCCCGATGCCATCACAAGAGCAGCTATGCTATGGACCCCTGAAGGAAAACGAAAGAGAGGCCGACCAAAAACAACTTGGCGGAAGACTGTGGAGGCTGAGATGCAAAGAATGAACCAGAGTTGGGGCACTGTACGAAGGATGGCCGCCGACCGAGCAAAGTGGAATCAATTTGTTGTTGCCCTACAAGACACCACTGATAAAGGCTCCAGGGGGATAAAGCTTTGTTTCTTGCACCAGATTAGTATGGACTGTTTTTTTGTGTGATATAGCTCGTCCAGTCACAATGTTCTGTAAATGGGTCAGGTTACCGACTGTTGGGGCCCCTGACAAGGTGTACTGTTAGGTGCGTATATTCTGATGTAATGAGTGAGTGTGAACATCAATAATGACAAACGCGAATGGATGACAGTTCGACAGGTGCACAGGACACTAACTCCAATCACAGGTGGAAGTCAAGGATGGCTGGACTACTGTGGTCGTTTCATACTGTTTAATAGGACGTACACACGTAGACAGTACGAGCATCGTTACAGGAACACAGGTCGACATAAATAGCATATTGTTGATCAATGGTCTACCATCATAAGTTAGCATTCATGTTGAATAACATTACAATGGAACATCTGTAGACAAGCACTTAGATTTCCACTGTTTATCAATACAATCATCAGGCCTTACTGACCGAGCATGTCAGTTAATAAATACTGTTCAAACATGACTCCTAAACAGGACCTCTTTTCTAGCGAAGATTCCTTTAGGTAAAGTTCAGCAAATCTATGTGAAGACAATATTAACCCACCAGTATTGGGTTTTCTTTATAACTGTGATCTCTTAATCATCACCTGATAATAAGGGACATCCCCGTTCTCTGATTGATGATCGACAATAAATAGGATTCCAAAATGGCTTCTGGTTCCCTTTGAGCATCGCTCACTATACAGATGTATAGTAAATCTTCAATAAAGGTTCAGTTCATGAACACAAATATTTTCCACAAGTATCAGCATATTCTGTCCTCATAATTGCTGCATATAAACATATTCAGTGCTGCTAGATAACATGTCTTCCCGACATATAGACATAGGTAAATTCATATAGACGTCTGCCCATCTGAGCCTAGGAATGAAAGAGTTCAGTGAACAGTTCTTTTACCTTGGCATAGGAAATACACTAGCAAACACAAACGCTCTCCTCTTCTGGTGTTATAGAATAAACACTGGGGACTAGTAGACTTAATAAACATATCAGAAAATTATCTTCTTCCCCATAACAAATCATAGAGATCACTGACTGGGGACTCGTCTTCGACATGGCTTTCGCCCGGCATTCCATCATCCCGGAAGAACTCTCTCCTCTCGGCATGCGCAGAAACTCCCTGACCCCGAAGTTCAGTACAAGGAAAAATAGTTCCACTTAGACATACCAAGATATCACGATATAAGACCGAATCGTCTGAAATAGACACAGAATAAACATAGACTCGGACCATAAACATTCCCTGCATAAACCTAAGCAAGAACAATCTGTTTTCTGGCCCAACAAGGCACAGACTAACGAAATCCAGATTCATACGCCAAATTCGATCTCCAGGGGAAACAACCCATATAACAAAAGTATCAATCAATCATGGGTGATATATCTTTGGCCAGGAAAGCATCCTGATTCTAAAAACAAATACCTTCCCTCCGACAGATACATATTTTTAACAACAATATACATTGTCACCAGTAATCTGTTGGTAACAGCCACCAGGCGTAATGGCCACTGACTGCTTTGACGGTCGGCGGCTAAGGATCAAAGAAGAAGAAGAGTCAACACGTAATTACGGATTTTCTTTTTTTCAAGCCAGTGAAGGTAGTCCCAAAGCATATACTGCCGTAGGGGAGGGAAGTGTTAGAGACTTCACTATACTAGGTCCACATTTTTTATGAGGTAGGGTGACCAATTTCCTTCCTCGCTGCTTTTTCCTTTTTAACGCAAGAAATAAGTCAGGTGCCCATTTACATTTTGGAAGACAACAAACAAGTAAATGGAAGAAAGAAAAGGGGTTATGGGGATGTGGATATATAGAAGAACGGGGCGCATCGTGTTGGGAAAAAACTCAGAAAGAGGTTCTAGAAAACCTAGGTATGAAAGGAGAATAAATGAAGGAGATCAAAAGTAGACAGCTAAAATATTTTGGCCATGTAAAAAGACATAATACCGGACACTGAAGACCATCATTGAAGGAAGGGTAGAGGGCAAACGTGCAAGGGGAAGACAGCGCTATAAGTGGGAAGAGAACATCAAGAGATGGACAGGAAAGAGTCTATCAGAGTGCACCACCAAGACAAGAGACAGAAGACGTTGGAGATCCATTACAGCCAACCTTCGTTGAGGAGATGGCAGCTGATGATGATGATGATGAGTGGGAACAGGAGGTTGTGGAGACACATGGTCACCAACGTCACCTGGTATGGTACTTCAAAAAGCAGCAGCACGACGCCGCAAGAAATTTACACTTAAAATACGCATCTTGCCTCACTTCCCACACGTCTGTATTTCCTTCTTCGCCTTTCTATCTCTCTGTATGAAAGGTGAGCGAAAGGAAGGGCAGAATATCAGACGGGCCTTCGTGCCCAATTCTTAACCCTTTGAAAATAAAGTTCGTTCGTTCGTTCTGTATCTATCAATCTACCGTCTCCATTTGTAACTGTCTGTTTTTTGTCTGTCTGTCAGTCTTTTTTGTCTGTCTGCCTCTTTATCTGTCTGCCTTTTTAATCTGGCTTTTTGTTTGTCTGTCTTTTGTTTATCTATCTTAATGTTCTGTCTGTTTGTCTATCTGCCATTTTGTTTGTCTGTTTTTTGTTGTTTTTGTTCCACTACTTTTGTCTGTCTACCTTTTTTGTTTGTCTCCATTTTTGTCAGTCTATTTGTTTGCCTGTCTGTCTTTTTGTTTGTCGGTCTGCAGACGAGAAAGATTTAAAGCATCGTCTTAAAAAAATCAGCATCTTAAAGCAGTTTTTTTTTTACCCTTGTTCCTCTTTAAGTTAATCCCGGTAACCTGGAAAACGAAGCGCAGAATAAAGCGGTAATAATACTAAATAAAAGTTACAGAAAAAAGTTTATAAATTATAGGTCCGCTGGTTTGGTGAATAAATTATTTATTGTAATCATTCCAAGTTCGTGAAGTCAATAGCGTGACTGTCGGCGCCTCAAAACCACAAGGGCATTATTTAAAACTTGTATATGCAAATGAAATGTAAGAGCCGGCGACACGCAGATTACCACCTACTCCTTTTCGCAGCAGGACGTCAATTCATTACAGTGTTGCCAATAATAAAGAAACGTTGGCTCTAACCGCTGGAGCCGCTAGGTAAAGGTCCCACAGTTCCGTTTAAGAATATGTTATGATAAATAATAGTTAATAATAGTATTAGTACTATATTGTGTTTGTTATTCTTAGCTTTGTTTCGTAAATAATAAATATAATTGGGTATGTTGCAGGCAATCGTCAGAAATAAATAAGTAGACAACTAGACAATAGAAAAATAACAGAAGTGATTGGCTTACCTGGGAATCCAACTCATGACCCAGCGCCATCGCCTCGCTACAGGCGTGAATCTCGACTAAACACACCTCCAACTCAGTACTATCAAAATAGTGCTTCGTGGAAGTGTCAGTATCACGGCACGCCAAATCAACTGTGGAAATAAGACCTGGAAACGTGCCAGACAATTTATAGATGTAATTACTTTTATCACAGTCCTATTCAACAATTTGGGCCATATATCACAAGATGAGGATTGTTGTTTGTGTCCATGTTCAAATATGTTGTGACCCTTAGCTTTTGTTTGCATTGTTATTGTAGTTAATTTCTTTTGTGTTTAGCGTTTTTACCTGTTGATCTATTATTTTTAAACATTTTAATTTTATTTGATATGAACGTTGTTTGGATGTTTCAAATCTTTGAGTCCTTGAATCACTAGGTTTCAGACGACCTAGGAAGGTGAAATTTTGAACACGACCCTCTTTCGTGGTACATTTTAAACTATCAAATTGTGAAGGAACCTTGAGTGACAAAAATTAAAGCCGAAAAAGTCAAAGCAATTTTACAATATTACAGATATGAATGGATCACAGAACTTGGAGACGTTGTACACAAAATTGCGTACAAATCACATAAATTGGTGACGCACACAATATTGTGAGCTTGATCACATAACTTTTCTATTTTTAGTACATCAAACCTTTATTTTTTAACGTCTATCGGGTTGTCCCCTACAGACAAACTTTGGTAAGAAAGTTAGACATTAATTGTATTATTTCCCTTAACATTAATTTTAGATTAATATATCAATGGATTTCCCTTTTTTTTTTTAAAAGGTATTCAACAAGATCAGGAGACATGATTGGAGTAGATATGCTGGAGGTTGGAGTAGAAATGCTGGAGATTGGAGTAGAAATGCTGGAGGTTGGAGTAGAAATGCTGGAGGTGAGAGGTACAATGGAGAACATGAATGGAGTATTTTTTTTTACTTTGGTTTTAAGTACCATCTTCATTGCACACGAACAACTCCATCAGTGCTCCAATCTCCTCCTTTAGATCACACAAAGAGGATCTCAGCACACTGCACGAACTCCGTAGCACCGGTGAGAACCCAATGTGTGTATATACGAGGGGCGTTCAGAAAGTAATGCACCACATCGTTTTTCTCAGAAGCTGTTTATTCAAAAAGCATGAAATTTATACACAATATACATGAATATGTCATGTAATAATAATAATAAATTCTTTAAGCACCAAACACGGCGCATAAGGCAGAAACCAGTGCTCTCCAACATCTGTAAACATCGGTATTATTCAACATAATCCCCATCAAATTGTACGGCTTTATGCCAGCGCGAAACAAGTGCATGTATTCCTAGCCCGTACCAGATTTTGTCTTGATCATGTAGCCATTTCTTCGCTGCATGAATCACTCCTTCATCATCTTCAAACCTTGTCCCACGGAGTGCATCTTTAATGGGACCAAATAGATGAAAATCAGAGGGTGCCAAATCAGTACTATAGGGTGGATGGGGTAGTACAGTCCAACCCACTTTTGGTGATTGCTTCCCGTGTTGCCAGACTTGTGTGAGGGCGCGCATTGTCGTGAAGGAGAAGCAGGTCTGCTGGATTCTTGTGGATTCTTCCAAGAATGCCCGCTACTGGGGAACAGAAGTTCTTCTTTTTCTTTTTCCTTCTTTTTCTCCTCATTCTTCACCTTCTCCTTCTTCACCTCCTCCTCCTTTTCTTTCATCATTATCATCATCTTCTTCTTCCTTCCTCTTCTTTTATTTCATCATCATTAGCTTCTTCTTCTTTTTCTTTCTTCGTCTTCTGCGTTTTCCTCCTCCTGCTTCTTTTTTCTTCTTCTTCTTTCTTCTTTTTTCTTCTTCTTTCTTCTTTTTCTTCATTCACTTTCAGACATCAACTTGAAAATGTTTAAAGAAAGCAGTGGTCTGTCTGTGGTTGATGGTATCTCCATAAGAGTTAGTCAAGGAACCAGACACTGACAGTCGTAAGTGCTTTCTCTGTTCCTCGTATGTTGCGCACTTTTGCAGCAGATGATCAGCAGTCATGTTATCGGTGCCACAGTTACGGTCATCGGTAATTCCTATTTAGAGACGCAGCTTGACAGCATATGAACATCTCCAGCCCTCTTCCACAGGGCAAATCTATGCCGATGAAGGTTGATTGAGTGTTTTCAATGTCTTAATGTAAGCTTGCGAATTGATTGTCTCTCCTCTTGGCATAACGTCTACAAGAATCACACCTTCAATGTTCCAAAAGACAGTGATCATGACCTTTCCAGCTGAAGGAATTGTCTTGAATTTCTTTCTTCTTTGTGATTGCGGATGATGCCACTCCATTGACTGTCTTTTTGTCTCAGGTTCAAAATGATGTGCCCAGGTTTCGTCACCTGTAACGATCTTAGCCAAAACGTTCTCTCCATCAGCATTGAAACGCTCCAACAATTCTGAAGAAGTTGCTTTCCTTTGCAATCGGTGGTCATTTGTGAGACTTCGAGGAACCCATCTTGCAAAAACCTTAGAAAATCCGAGAGTTTTTATAACTGCATTTGCAATACCAATGCTGACTGACAGCTGTAAGGCCAATTGTTGAGTAGTGATTCGCCTATCAGTAAGAATAATGCCCTCAGCGCATTTCAACATTTCTGCGTTGGTGGCTGTGGCAGGACGTCCACAGCGAGCCCGATCAAGCAGCTCCGTATCTCCACTTCCTGATTCTTTGATTCTCTGAACCCACCGACTGACTGTACTCCTGTCGACTGCAAAACTTCCATACACATCACATAGACGCTTGTGAATATTCACAACAGTTTCCTTCTCTGCAACGAGAAATTCTATCACAATTCGCTTTTATAACGCAAGTTGCTAACACGCTCCATTTCAACGGTTTAGGGCAGCCGTATTATTTGGCCAGTTGCGGTGCAATTTGGTGCATACAATTGACACATGCCATATTTGAAGTGTGCAAAATTTCATGCTTCTATCTTCATTATTAGCTGAGAAAAACGATGTGGTGCATTACTTTCTGAACGCCCCTCGTATGAATCACACATTCTATAAATATATGTGTTGGATAGATTTCTTTTTTTTTTTAAATTTGCCTGGGCAGCGGCTTTATGGCCTACTCTTTACGATTTCCAACTGCCGTGGGATTTTTAAAGTGCGCTACTTGCTCACGAGACCTCCTTTTTTTCTCCCTTATCCTAGAAGGCTATGCATCCGATCTCACAACCCAGCAGACCCGGGGGGGATTATGACATGATTAGGACTACTGGGGTTCTTGTGTCTTTGTTCACTCATTCTGAAATTCAATGACCACACCGGCTTCCGTACATTTGCCTGCGCGGGGTTAGTCTATTTAGTAATTCGCAGGTAGGGGTGGCAGGATGAACTCGGGTTAGTCTATTATGCATTTGGCAGGTAAGGGTGGCAGCATGGCACATGAATGTATTAATTGGCAGCATGGCACATGAATGTATTAAGCATAAAGAAAATATTAAAATATTATGTATGTCCTGTAAAAAGAATCCTGTTACACTCCCATTGAGGCACATTGGGAATATGGTGTTATGGAGAGGTCCAGCTTTACGATGCATTGGAGTGAAGTGTTAGAGACTTCACTACAGTAAGACCAGCTTTATGATACAGGGGAGTGAAGTGTTAAAGACTTCACTACAGTAAGACCAGCTTTATGATACAGGGCAGTGAAGTGTTAGAGACTTCACTACAGTAAGACCAGCTTTATGATGCATTGGAATGAAGTGTTTGTGGTGGGATCAGTGATACAATTGATCAAAATTTCATTAATATTTAACTAAAGAGTAAAAAGTAGTAAAATATATTACAAGCCCGTGTTTGTAGCCCGACATCATCACCGATACCTGGTGGCCAGCTGTATGTTAAAAAGTGTTCGCGCTAGGAAATGAAAAGCCTATACCAACACCCGCCCGCGTTTTAGTCACTCCGTCTTGAAAATTTGTAATCGACATGAAACAGTTTGCGTGCGTGCGGCATACTGGTTTCGCTTGCTAGAGCGAAAGAAAAACGGGGGGAGGGGGGGGAGGACAGAGATTGAGAGAAGAATAAAACCAATGCTTTTTATGAATCTAAAAATAAACTGATGCATTGTATTGTATCCTAGTCGCTTAGTAACCGAGGTTTGAAGGCTATTGCGGAGAAATCTTTACTGCTTATTGCCCGCCACGGCGTTAGGCTAGACCATATAACTACGATTCAAATACCGTTGAGATAAGGGGAAGTGGGGGTTAGAACGATACTGAAAGTGAAAACTTATAATGTCTTTAGTGATACAGAATAAAGGATGGTTAGTGTTAAGTGAGGATTTCAGATTGTAGCTACTAGGGTAGTGAGAGCTATATTTAACGTTGCGCATTTTGGTTTTATATGTTATTGGGTTTTCGCGGTTCAGGGTTTTGAACGCAAAGAATATAAGTCACCTAGATTTTAGGATGACGTTTTCACGTTGTTAAGCTACGACGTGACGACCTTGTAATTGTACCCTTTTCTGTATTGATAGCGATCCTTGTCGGACGCGGTTTTGTGAGAAGTCTCCCATTGTGATGATAATGGTATAAAGGAATTTATTATAAGGCACGAGGGTCTGCCTAGGATTAATGGATATGATTTACGTCTCAGTTGATGAAGGAAAAATGTAATTCAATTCGAAGATAATGTACAGGGAGCAATTTTAATGAAGAATTATCCATAATTCATATTGATCGCCGAAGTTGGATTATTCGTTACCGGATTGTCGGAATACGCAATCACGTGTAAATAATCTGACGATAGGACGACTACGAAGAGGTAAACTCAGGAGACGTATTGTTTGATGTATTTTATTGACTCACCATGATTGTCTTATTGAGATTTGTATGCCGTGAATAAATGTAAATTGTGGACTCTCAACTTAGCGGATTGTTTCAAGTACAATGCTTTTGTTGAACATTGCCATTGTTTTGGCCCATGCTTTCGTTGTATACATCTAAGCACGATATTTGCTCTACCACACGTAGATATATCACGTGATCAGAGAATCATGTATTTTTAATGGTAAACAAGCCTCAACCAGAACTTACGAAAAGACAAAAATAGATTTTGTTACCGAAGTCAAACTGCTAACCGAAGCCTACATTGAAACCTCCTAAAACTACGGTAACAAAAATTGGCGGCCAATGTGGGGATCGAAAAAATTTTTTCTTATTGAGGCTAAACAAGTGGATTTTGACAAAATGACAGTTATTTCTAGTATCGCCACGAAATGTTTATAATCATGAATCACTCATGTGACCTACAAACTGTGACGCACTACGCATAACGACCCAAGGGCAACTACGTCATCAAATTATGTGCAAGAGGAACGGCAGAAATCAAGATCTTCTACAAGAATGCCTAACGACAAATTAAGAACATTACTGCATTCGAAACAAAGCCTGTACTCTCAAGCATTCAATAACAACTGCAAGAAAGAACTATCTTCGCCGTTGGCGTATGCTAACACTGTCCGGAGGAAACTATCAAACTTGTAAAGCTAAGTACCCGTTGTGCAATGATAGCAAACTGTGGTCCACTTTCCTTCGTTGGCATATTTCATTCATTTATGTTATATATATATATATATATATATCTATGTAATCTATGTTTGTAATGTTAAGCGGGCATTTGGTTGGCGGCAATCAGGATTGATTGTTATGTCGCCTTGGCAGACCACAAACAATTCTGATGGTTCTCATTAGGGATCATTGAATTTTTTCAATTTGCTACGGGATACCCTCTAACATAATTTGAGGAACGTTATGCTCGTTGTTGAAAAAATTCGATATTACGTGTTAGGTGTATAGTTCTGTTAAATCTGGTGTAATTCTTTTGTAATAAGTTGCATGTATATTCATTTTCGTCTACTGTTTGTAATCTTTCATGTTTTTCTCAATCTTACTTTCGATTATTTGATAATTGTACATATTCGTCAGTTATAGAGTCCTGTGACGTCATTATTTTCTGTGTTCGTATTTTTTTGGTACTTTGACCTAGATTTTGGTTTAATTCTCATACCACTTCCGATTCTTATTTCGTTCATGTAATCATATTTTAATGTTTGCATTCGGCAATTGTGATGTGCTAATGTTTGTGAAACTTTAGTTAATTGTTTCTGTGATATATATTAATTAATTATTGATGTTAGGATAATAATAACTTAATTTTATTATAGAAGAATAAGAATATAATAATATTTGAAGTAATTTGGTTAATTTTAAATTAAAAAGTGACTTGATGGAATAACTGCTAGCATTTGCAGTGATAGTCCAAGCCACTATTATTTGTCCTTGATGACTAGGGCATGATGATGTTATATATTGAGATATAACTTTAAAAATATATTTTGTCTTGAATATAACAGACAAATTAGAGATTACTTAGTACACCTTACTAAGCATAGTAATACATTGGCTACTGGGTACATAGGCTACACTATATTGCTGCTTAAAACATAGTGTGGATTAACTACATAGATTATTGACTTAGGGAGTCACTTATATATTTATCATGCTTACTTTAGAGGATTTTGTGAGGATGGGACGAATGATATGTACTATGGAAGGTATCAGTTTAAAATCATATGCCTTGGGACAGACGGCTATTAGAAATTTAATGGCATTAGGAAATAACATGCCTAGTGATGAGGAATTGGAGACTGAAGTAAAACGTATTGAGGATTTAGAAGAAACTAAAAGGATATTTGCATCCGAGGAGCATAATATGCAACCAGATTCGGTACTTGTACAGAATAATTTACGAGATGTGGAGAATGTTGATGAAGAGAGTGTTGATATTGAATTAAATAAGGGTGATACTGCGTTAAGAGCAGATTGTTACACAGACCAGGCCATTCAATGTGATTTGATTCTGACTGATGATATGCAGTTGGGATCCATGTATGATGATAGGGATCAATATACACGGTTCTGTCAACATGGGGGCAGTAAGTCAAAGATTGAAATAGAAAAAGGGGCAAATGGGAGGATGTTGGTTAATAATAATAATATAATGGAAGAAGGGTGGTATTGGAAGGAAAATAGGTTGTTGAGAATCATTGATGATAGGGAGAGATTGATTGATGAGTTATATGAGGAGGTGAAAGTATTAAAATCCCAGGCAGTTGTGGATGGATCTAATTTTCGATCATTAAAAGTTGATTTTTCAAAGTGTAAGGAGTCATTAGATACTACCTTGAGGGAGAATACAGCTTTGAACTCTGAGGTTCTGGTACTGCAACATAACATTGCTGCATGTCAGAATAAAATTTCCAAAATCAGCGATGACTGTTCTGATAAAGTTACTGCTATTAATGATAAGTTTTGTAAAGCAAAAGAGGCTTTGGAGGCCAGAATTCAGGCACAGGCTGCCCAAATTCTGGGTCTTAACGCTCAAGTCGCTCTGCTACAGCCACATACGATGGAAGCCCATAAAAAGAGATTTATAAAAATGGCAAGAAAAATAAAAGCCATAAAGAAGAAAGAATTAGAGGATGAAGTGAATTTATTGAAACGTAAATATCTCCAACTAGAAAAGACAACGCAACAGCAGATCGATGGATTTTCAACTAAATTGAATTCACTTAAGTCTTCACTTGATAGTGAGAAGAAGATAACGACTAATTTAGATAAGCTAAATAAGAAGCAGAAGCAGGAGATTGCATTCCTGACTTCTGAAGGTAATAAATTAAGGAAAAGAGTTGATGGTCTGCTAGACGTCGCGTTGAGCAAGAAGATATTGCTGGACAACAGACATAATAACTCTATTGTACGACATGCCTCAAGTACAAAGTATGATACTAAATCATCTACATACCCAGGGAAGATTAGTAAATCATTTCGAGGCAAGTACACCTTCCCTCGACAAAATACTGGCAATTCAGATAACAAATCATGGCGACATGATCAGATTGATACTGATCTCAAGAAAACTGTCGAGGTGGTCAACAGTAAAGATGACTTTGCTAAAAATAGAAATAATGTTAGGGTTAACATGAACCTACATAATAAAGTTCAGACAAATAAATCTGTCGGCAAAGTATTTACTTTGCACAGCCAGGAGATGTCTACGACATGCAGGAACCCTCCTACCTTATATACTAACAAGTATCATCCTAGGTTCAATCAGGATGATACGTCAGCTCATAAGAATACTAAGTATATGGGAAAGATAAAGGTCAATTCTTGTATGACTAGAAATACTTATCTTCATTGTTCACAGTTTCGTGACAATGAGACTACATATATTGGGAAAGGTGCATATTCTCGCACCATTCTAGTGCGTAATCTGCCACAAGGTACTACATGGCAGGCACTTGGAAATTTCTTCAATTATACAGCAAACGTTAAGTTTGTTCGTCTTCTGCCATCATTCCATGGTCAGAATAGTGAGGCATTGGTTACATTCTGTAACAATAGGGATGCTCGTATGGTTGTCGAGCGGGACAATGGTGTATGTTTTCATCACCATTCTCTCCATGTACAGATGGTACCTAATTCTGCTTCACGCAGATATTAGCCTATTGACACTTGGTGTTATCATCTCATTCTATGATGACTTAGCATATGCATTCATCATTCCTTTTCTTTTCTAGTAATCTATTTCTACATAGATGGATTAGTGTGAACTTTTCTTCTATATAACATTAAAAAAAAATCTTGTCTACAATGACACTTTGTCTTTTTGTCTGCATGTTATGTTTCGCATGCCTACGTTAGACAGTAATGTTGTTGACTGTTCTACTCATGTTCAGCCAATGCAGCATGAGCCATTGTCCTGTCGTCACTTTGAAGAAGGATATGCCCATGAATCGCACATGGACTGCTACTTGCAATACAACTTTCATTAAATTGTTAGGAAAATTTTATTAAACCTCCTATTTTGAGGTTAACCAATTTTACCAGGTTTTCTACTTTTCATCAGATGCAGTCAATTTACGCTCGAGTATTGGTCTCCTTTATGACCGAATTTTACGTGTGAAACGATTTCAAGATCGAGCAATATGACGAATTTACAATTCCGAATATCGAGGTCTCCTGGGACATCACACGTCTAGGGATGATCTCCAAATTCTTATCTGTGGTGACATTAGTACAATCTACTAATGGTTCACTTTCAATTATGCTATCAAGTCTATATACGTTTGGGACGAGTCAAGTTTCCGAATAACGTTACGAAAGACTCATTTTTAAGACTACCGTTATCACCAAACGATGCAGATGAATAAGTCAATGAATTCAAGAGAAACTGAAACTGACTGAACTATATTAGAGATACTGCAATTCAGGAGCAGATAATGAACGAACATATCGAGTCAGCCACAAACGAAAATGATGTCTTCAAGTACTTTCGAAGTCAAAGAATTGACAGTTTCCTATGTCAAATGATATCTCAAAGAAAGAAAGTCTACGCATGATTTACAATGTTGACTTTTCGCTATAGATGATCACGTTACAGTAGCAACGTTGCTGGAATTTTCGCGGACTTTGGTTAGTGTCCTTACATAATACAGAATACGTAAAACATTATTCAAGTAAAAATACAATTCGGAGACAGTGTTCTTTCAAATTTGATGGTGTAACATATGATAAACGACTTACAAAGATATTTTCAACTACTTTCGTCGGGAATAAGGAGCAAGTATGACTACCTAATTTATGACAGATGGAACTTGGAAAATACGGACAGCGTATTCATTGTGCTTTCAAGGACTTATAATAAAGAAATAAACTGAAATAAAAAGAAAATAACATTTATACATAGCATATCACACACTTTAATAATATGAAATTCTGAATGGTTCCGTTAGCATATTATTAATATATATTATAGTAGATATTATACTTTAACAAGAATAGATTAATCTAATTAATTCTACGTACCTATTCTTTCTTTACACACATAGACGCTACTCTATTCGATTAGCTTACTAGTACTTTTCTTTTCACACATTCTTCCCTTGTATTAATTTTGTTTGTTTCTATTTACCTCTTTTCTGTATATATATCTTAAGCTATACTTACAGTCTATAATACATTACACACTACATTTAGTTAATCTTATAGTCTATTAGTTTAGATTATAATATTCACATATATGATTCTTATTTTACACTCTTAATATATTAATTTAGTTAGAAACATAATAATAGATTTGTTGGTAGACACGCTGACATTTGACATCTTTATTTAATTTGACTTTTTTTTAGTGACATGAACTAAGTTGACAACAACCTTTGACCATTTTATGTGATGCGTAGGCCGATAATCTCGTACATTTTTAGTTTTGGGATGAGAATGAAAAAAAAAAAAAAAAATCTATGAGATAGATTTTTTTTACCCCGTCGACCAGGGGGATGTTAAGTGAGGATTTCAGATTGTAGCTACTAGGGTAGTGAGAGCTATATTTAACGTTGCGCATTTTGGTTTTATATGTTATTGGGTTTTCGCGGTTCAGGGTTTTGAACGCAAAGAATATAAGTCACCTAGATTTTAGGATGACGTTTTCACGTTGTTAAGCTACGACGTGACGACCTTGTAATTGTACCCCTTTCTGTATTGATAGCGATCCTTGACGGACGCGGTTTTGTGAGAAGTCTCCCATTGTGATGATAATGGTATAAAGGAATTTATTATAAGGCACGAGGGTCTGCCTAGGATTAATGGATATGATTTACGTCTCAGTTGATGAAGGAAAAATGTAATTCAATTCGAAGATAATGTACAGGGAGCAATTTTAATGAAGAATTATCCATAATTCATATTGATCGCCGAAGTTGGATTATTCGTTACCGGATTGTCGGAATACGCAATCACGTGTAAATAATCTGACGATAGGACGACTACGAAGAGGTAAACTCAGGAGACGTATTGTTTGATGTATTTTATTGACTCACCATGATTGTCTTATTGAGATTTGTATGCCGTGAATAAACTCAACTTAGCGGATTGTCTCAAGTACAATGCTTTTGTTGAACATTGCCATTGTTTTGGCCCATGCTTTCGTTGTATACATCTAAGCACGATATTTGCTCTACCACACGTAGATATATCACGTGATCAGAGAATTATGTATTTTTTATGGTAAACAAGCCTCAACCAGAACTTACGAAAAGACAAAAATAGATTTTGTTACCGAAGTCAAACTGCTAACCGAAGCCTACATTGAAACCTCCTAAAACTACGGTAACAGTTAGCATGATAGAATTAATATTATTACAACATTTCAAATCCTCCATAGTCCTCACAAGAACTTAGATGAATCTTAGAGATAGAGTTTATTAATATTATGATTCAGAAAAAGAAAACCCAAAATGCCTAGAAAAAGACAAAAATGTTAACGACACTAAAGACGGACATAAAACTTATATAGACAGATAGAGCTTAGTATTCTGGTCAATAATATGTTTTAATATCAAAATTCGCACCATAAATAAATAAGATATTGTAGAAATATTATATATTTTAGTACAGTGTGACAAACGGATGATCGTCCTTGCTTATTTTATTGGTAACATTGGGGACGCAAATTTGAAAAAAGAGGCATAGGAGTGATTCAATTCGATTGGTTAGCACTATGAGGAAGGGAGAGGTAGAATTGGTAGCCCAAAACTAAACATCTTTTTGCATTGGCATAGCTAAGGCAGACTGACCAATGGACTACGAGACACATTGTATGTTTGGAGTTTTGTTTTTGAAAACTAAATTCAAAATTTGGTAGTCGCCTGATTTCATTGGCCAGCCCAAATTGATATTAGCAAAAGGTTACCAGGCTCTTGGCCATTTGAATATAAAATTTTCTGTAATAAAGTACGATGAGAACAGAAGTGTTGATTGTAAAATAAATACTAATCTGACAGTCTGGACAGAGGCAAAGAAACTTAGGCCATATTTGCCAGTCATCGTTACTTCTGTTATATTTCATTGAATTTGTGGTAAGAATGATTTATTTATTAATATGTCTTATTAAAACTGCAAAAAGCTAGATACTGCTGTTGGGAAAAGTGAAGGACATGCCGAGAGCAAAAAGTATTGAGTCCTCATATTGCATTGTGTTTGAATGTTGCCTATTGTTATGATTATTATTATTAGTGGATCAGAATATGTTAGCCAGCCTCTGTGTTCCATGAACACTCATCAACATGCCTAGAGCGTTTATAGTTAGGAAAAGAAGAGAAAATCATACAGAATGAGATGTGTTTACTCCACGTTATTGTATTGAAGAAAACTATGTAACATTACAGTGGCGTATCCGCCATATGGACCTGGGGTGTGGTCACAGTAGGGTGTGAAGTCACATGAGTTAGGGGCTGGTGCACTTGTATGCACACGAGACTGACCCCATCCCATCATGTATAAATAGTTAATGGGAGTCTAAATCAGATATGAAAAGGCCAGGGTGTCCTTTTTATTGCAGGGTTTTATTTCCTGTTACCAACCGGTGACAGGAAACCTGATGAATATACTTGAAGACAGAAAGTCTCCAGTGAAATTGTATACTGTCTGCAGTAGCCAGAAGGAGCTTCTGTGTACGGACATATTCTATGCAGAGCAGTGTTGGGCGTTTGTATCTTCATAAAAGAATATCAGTAGCTGGGACATCTGACAGTTCATCGGAATAAAGTGTTTTTCCCCAAAATTAAAGATAGGGGCATGATGACAGTAACAGCTCCTCATATAAATGACTTACACTATTATGTACTAAATAACAGTCTGTGAATACACCTACAGGAACAATATATTATTATTATTCTTATCGGACAAAGAGTCCAATTTTAGTTAATCATTTGGTGTAAAATATATTTTCCTCATTTTCAAAGACTTGTCCAAAAGAAATTGCAGGACAGGCAGATTAAAATTGTACCAAAAAAAAAAAAAGAATTAATATTCAAAAAAACTTAAACCACAGACTTATTACTTTACTTTTAGTGTGTTGTAGTATCTTGTTTTGATGTACCATCATTTCATTGCATTCCCTAGACACTAGCCACATCAAACACCACACACTAGAAATAAAATACAGCACCGTGTGAGATCTAGAGAGGTAGCGTTAGGTACCCTGAAACTCATCATCATTTTCATCAACTATTAGAATCAGGGTCTTACATAGCTTGACCTCACACGGTTGACACATACACAGCAATCTTTCTTTCTTATAACATCATAACCTCTCCAGCAAATTAAACTTGCTACAGTGTTAGAGACTTCACTACAGTAAGACCAGCTGTATGATACAGGGGAGTGAAGTGTTAGAGACTTCACTACAGTAAGACCAGCTTTATGATGCAGGGGAGTGAAGTGTTAGAGACTTCACTACATGTGTGACTTTTTGTGGCGACATATCGGAATAAAGTTCTTCAGTCAGACCCGTTTGACAGTATCCTTCATGACATTACAGAATTTTGTCCTCCTCTTTAAATTGTGCTGCTACGAACGAACATGTGTATGTCCTGATATGTGCATAGCTTCAGCGATCCTAGGTGATCTGTTCCCCTCACGGTCCTTTTTAGGGCCTAGAAAACCCACAAAACTGCACCCACCACGGTCCTTTTTAGGGCCCACAAAACCCACAAAACTGCACCACGGTCCTTTTTAGGGCCCAGAAAACTGCACCACGGTCCTTTTTAGGGCCCAGAAAACTGCACCACAGTCCTTTTTAGGGCCCTCAAAACTGCACCACGGTCCTGTTTAGGGCCCACAAAACCAACAAAACTGTACCATGGCAAGAAATCAACCGCATAGCTTGAATATACCCCCGCAGGGATTCATAGAGTGCACAAGCTGTATTCAAATCTTGGTCAGAAGATTGCAAAGAAGCACTGGTCATTTGAAAACGCTGTAATACTTGATCCCACAGTTTGATCATTATTCCTGTTTCTAACTTCATCTTGGTTGAAAGTAGACCACGAGCCTGTTGACGACACTCTGCCTTCTGATCATTGTTATCTGAAATATCACCCAAGACTTGTTTTATTGCAGAAAAGCTGTGTAAAAGTGCTTTTGTTGCATTTGCCCGAGCGGACCACCTGGTATCTGACAGTCTTTTTACAAAGGGCAAATGGGACTTATTATGAGTACCGCCAGCACTTAATGCAGTAGAAAGGAGACCCCACCGGTAGGTAGAAGCAGAAAAGAAGGTGTACAGACTTTCAACAAATCCAAAGAAAATGACTGCTTCCGTCCGCAAACAGTTAAGATAAAAATAATAAAGAGTCACACTAAGTCACCCTCTTATGCTCTTTCTCTCACAACTTCGTGACATCAAATGAAAAGGTGCTAAAGATGGCATAAATCACAAGATATTGGTTTAACGCTCGTATTAGAAGATGACCAAAAAATTATGTACATATTTATTGGCGCGGGGCCCCTAAAAGCGCGGGGCTTGTAGCATATGCTACTTTTGCTACTACGTTAATCCGGCTCTGATTGTGTCAATATTTGACAAGGATCAGTGCGTAGCGAGAGGACCCCCCTCCCCACCCAGCCCTCTCCACCCAGCGGCGAAAAAAAAGGATTTCTGGCCAGGGTACAGTTTTGTTGGTTTTGTGGGCCCTAAACAGGACCGTGGTGCAGTTTTGTAGGCCCTAAACAGTACCGTGGTGCAGTTTTGTGGGTTTTGTGGGCCCTAAAAAGGACCGTGGTGGGTGCAGTTTTGTGGGTTTTCTGGGCCCTAAAAAGGACCATGGTGCAGTTTTGTGAGTTTTCTGGGCCCAACAAAAACACAATACCCAGCACAGTTTCTCCAGAGGTCGTCCAATGCAGGGAAACGGATTTGGCACGCGTTAGGAGGGATCTCTAGCCGTGTCCGAAGCAGGGGTAGCAACAACAAAAGCTCCAACCATAGGTCCCATATACAACATGAAAAGCGAGGAAAACTGAATGAACTCCACACAATAACAAAAGAACCACCATTAGTTCACAATAATAGCACTCAAAATGAAGTCACCATACATCCCGACCCAAGTTCCTGTCTAATCACCATTGAGAACAGGAATTACAGAGCGCTCATACATACAGGAGCATCTGTAAGCCTCATAAGGGAACAACTTTATAAGCAAATAAAGAAATACGCACAGTTCCGGCATTCCAGAACATATATGGCCTCTGTAACTGGGGAAGAATTGAAATCCTTAGGCATTGCCCATGTCACATTTAAGATTGGCAGCCAGACAATCACACGTGCATTCGTTATCACTAGAGGCATGAGTAGAAATTTTATCCTAGGAAGAGATTTTCTGTCAAAACACCAAGCCCGGATATATTTTGATCTACGGAAAATAAGAATAAATGAAGAATATGTAGAACTCCAAGATGACATCCATATTGCATCATTGATTCGTTTAACAGCCCCGGTTACCCTCTTACCAAATTCATTAGTCATAGCCAAGGGTAGGATCAAAGCGTCACAAGATATAAAACCTGGACAAACTATTCACGTGGAACCCATATCGGGAGAAGATATAAATGAAGACCCAATGCTATTTATTACGGAAGGAATAGCAGAAGTCACAACAAACAGAGACTTCCCGGTTATGATAGTCAACACATCTGGTAAAACGACAACCATTGCTAGAGGTGCTATCATAGCTCAAGTACAATCATCCTCCATACGAGACACCTACAAAACTAAACAAGGTAACACTGACCGACATAATGCAGGCGAGAGTCATACCCATCAATCCCCGTCCCCGCATCAGACGAAACAATACACCCCCCGCCACCCCATTGACTCTGCTGCATGGCACGTTAGGTCTAGAGGTAAGACTGATCGAGATTGGAGGTTTCATAAGCAAAACATCACTTTGCAGAGCCATACCCATCAGTCCCCGCGTCAGACAACACAATACACCCCCAGCCGCCTCCAAGGTTCAGTGCAAGTGCTTCGACACACCATAATACCCCCATGGAGAAAGACGGAGAGTTCAAAGCAAGCTAAAAAATTGCCCGGAGGATACCTGGAAGCACCGAAAAGAGAAATGGTATACACGGTTGGCACAGAATATTATCAGAACACCCGCAAATATCGAACACGAAGACAACCAGAAATCGATTATCAGTTTAAATACCCAGATATGGTTGATCAAGAGATCATTATAGAAGCCTATAGGAGTACACAGTCTCCTAAGCCTAAGGAAAAACGTAGCCCCACGAGGAACACTGGTGAACTGTGGGAGAGATTTGTCTAGCGATGACATTTTTCGCGCGAATGTAAGAAAAAAAATGTAAGAAAAAGTACGGTGCTCCATTTGGCTTCGAAATTTCAACAATTTTAATCTGTGGGTGAATAAAGACACAAGTACCACTACTGGTTCTTAAAAAAAATTTGATTGGAGGATTGGTGAAGATATGCTGGAAGTGAAATGTATAGTTGTCATTGGGTTAATCTGATAATTGAACGTGGAGGGTTGGTTCTAGCTGCTCAGATAATAATAGTGGCTCAGAAGTACCGCAACCAGGTGATATATATATATATATATATATATATATATATATATATATATATATATATATATATATATATATATATATATATATATATATATATATATATATATTCCTTAATCAGCGGCACTTGGGCTTTCAGCCCTTCGGCCCAATGACATGTCATTGCGGGGCTGGGGAACCTGAGGACTTTCCGTCCAACCCGGTCAGGAGCTTCGCTCCTTCCCATCCACAGAGGGTTTATCACAGGAGCCGTTCAGGCTATTCAGTCAAATTTCCGGCCGTAAACATTTCTTCAAACGCTGACGCCCGGGTTTGAACCATAAACACCTGGTCGCCAGTACAACGCCGAAGCCATTACACCCGCGCGGCTCCCAGGTGATATATTAAAAGTTCAGTTTCATTTTATTACCCGGGCAACGCCGGGTATATCTGGAAGTTTCAAACTAATAAATGTGTAGCCTAACACGTGTTTTTCTTTTGTTTGATTTACATGTTTGCATAGATCTACAATGTAGATAATGCCAAAGATTCTTCAACCAACAGAAAATATTTGTTCAGTGAATTTTAAAATACTAGAGAGACAAAATGGGTTCATATGGCGATAAAATCAAACAAACAAACAAACAGTAGAGCATATCTTCCAAGAATGCCCGCTACTGGGGAACAGAAGTTCTTCTTTCTTTTTCCTTCTTTTTCTCCTCATTCTTCACCTTCTCCTTCTTCACCTCCTCCTCCTTTTCTTTCATCATTATCATCATCTTCTTCTTCCTTCCTCTTCTTTTATTTCATCATCATTAGCTTCTTCTTCTTTTTCTTTCTTCGTCTTCTGCGTTTTCCTCCTCCTGCTTCTTTTTTCTTCTTCTTCTTTCTTCTTTTTTCTTCTTCTTTCTTCTTTTTCTTCATTCACTTTCAGACATCAACTTGAAAATGTTTAAAGAAAGCAGTGGTCTGTCTGTGGTTGATGGTATCTCCATAAGAGTTAGTCAAGGAACCAGACACTGACAGTCGTAAGTGCTTTCTCTGTTCCTCGTATGTTGCGCACTTTTGCAGCAGATGATCAGCAGTCATGTTATCGGTGCCACAGTTACGGTCATCGGTAATTCCTATTTAGAGACGCAGCTTGACAGCATATGAACATCTCCAGCCCTCTTCCACAGGGCAAATCTATGCCGATGAAATTCGCCTGAAACAAATCGTCAACTTATGAGAGAGATACATGTGATATGACGGATGCGAACGGAGAAGAAGGACAAAAAACTGCTCTGAACATAAATTATGTTTTGTGGGGTTCCAGCTTTTCGCGGGAAGATCCCAAAGGCTGTTTCACAAGGAGGCCCCTACAGTGGTTTTAACAAGTTCTATGTGCCAGTGACCCTTTAACTTAAAACTATTTTTTAATTCCAAGAAAAAATCTGACACTGAGGAGTACTGCCGAGCTGAAAAATGATTATGATCAAAATGGGACTGCGTCTCAGATATAACGTTATCTCATACCATCTTTCATTCAACAAAGAGCAAGACAGCACGCAGTCTAGCCTGGCTTTGAAATACAAAACAAAACAGAGTAGAAAAGAATGTAGCCTGATCTCTCAAACATATAATTTAACGACACCAGCGTCAGTATTAATCACTTTCCAAAGGTGTGCATTTCGCAAGCGGCTGGGGCTAGCCGTCTCTACTTTGCATCTGTTCTGCAGACGATTTGTCAACTTTCAGACGACACTACCGTCTGATCACGTAGGTCTCGCAGACAGCCACGAACCCGCTTTAACTCTCCGACCACCAAGGCGGTGCATCTTTAACCATATCAAGAGTTGTTTCATCTTAATTGATACCGACTGTTGCCGTTTTCCACAGCCATGACGGAGCTTTTATCGCGTTGCTATTTTGGTGAAGAACTACCGTATTATGCCAGCGATTGCACGCACGATAACACTTGTGTCCCGCCCGTCAGTTTGAGATGAGCTCCCGCGAACAGGACGCAAACCATCGTGCTGAAAATTGCTTTTTGACAGGAGCAGCGGGGAGCCATCCTTCTTTCAAAAAGCCTCGAGGATCGTTTAGTATTTTCTCGCTTTTTTATTCTGTTTTGTTCTGTCTCAGGTCGTTTTGCTACCTTTAGTGAAGCATTGTTCCCGCCATGTTTTTCTACGTCCTTGAAGTAGGGCACATTGCAGGCAGGGGTCGAATAGCGACGTCTACGCCGAACGAGTGAGCACGAGATTATATTTCGTATGCAAAAACACGACTGTGCACGCATGAGCGCGCCCGTCAAAGTGGGAGTAGATTGGTTGAATAGTCTTCAGGCGGAGGTAACCGGCGTGAACGCATCAAACCCCATCCCCGGCCGGACTGTCGCGAGCAGGCGTCTAGATAAACAAAAATTTCTACGCCGCAATGCTTTAATATACCCTTTCAGCTGTCCCGCAGGAAATGAAGTTGAAATCTCATTCCTTGTCTCTGATTTTTTGAAGTTCCTGTGGGGACAGCGAGTCCGGCAACACAACATTATCTTAGGAAAACAAAGACAGTCTCGAGAGGGCAAAATAGGGGTTCTATGCCACGTGCCAGAAGAAGAGATATATAATTAAGTGGCTCCTTCTATTCAAATTGACGCAAAATCAAGCGGCGTAATGAAGCGTACGTCTGTTCAAGTGAATTTTTCATGTCGATGACTTTCGCGCTAAACTTTAAACTCTGAATACGTACTCAAAAGAGTTAATGCGGAAATAATGAACCTGCTTTTACCTCGGGCGAGGAAGTCCAGGAGATATTCTTAAAACTTGAAATCCGGTTAATGCTTCGTCACCTAAAGCTAGTATACAATTTTTAAGCTGATTGTTGAGAACTAGAATGACAGCCACCGTGCCATGTTTAACATTTAAAAAAAAATTATTAGACTGACATCTCGGTACAGCGCCATTCCGCGGAATTTATTACGCGTCAATAATAAACGTTAAGGTAACAATAATAGACAGTAAGTTACCAGGGCCAGACATGGTAACAACGAATAGCAACACTGTAACATACTATGCATGTCGTAAAAGACGAATGGGGGGTGGGGGGAGGGCAGGGGGGAGGGCAGGGGGGGAGGGCAGTGGGTGGGTATAGGGCCGGCTACCCTCATCCTGTAGAAACTTTAGGCCAGAAAAACCGCAATAAGCATGGACAGGTCAACCATAGCAAAAATTGGATGCTTGCGTAGAATGTCTCACCCTTTAGTTCCACCAGGAGCATAGGCCTTCATAAACTTGTACCAAGTCTTTCTGTCCCGCACCATTAGCTCAATGTCTTTCCATGTCTCCCTCATCCTTTCATGTCTGCCTTCTATTCTCTTTGTCATGTATTCTTCCCGAACAAGGACTGAACTTGAAATGGTTTGACACGATCTCCAACGTTGGAACCTATGTCAAGATCTAGACAAGCGTTAGTGGCACAGGAAATGAGAAGACGCCGACAATAGATAAGACACACATTGAGAAAACTTTTGATAGCATTACAAGGCGGTCCTTTTTTTTTGAATCCTCAATGTAACAAGTGTAAATTGATCTCCTCCCATACACACACACAAAACGCACACATGCACTAAAACACAAACATACACTAAAACACACATACACTAAAACAAACACACACATACACTAAAACACACACATACACTAAAACACACACATACACTAAAACACACACATACACTAAAACACATACATACACTAAAACACACACACATACACTAAAAAACACACACATACACTAAAACACACACATACACTAAAATACACACACACATACACTAAAACACACATACATACACTAAAACACACAAACATACACTAAAACACACACACACTAAAACACACACATACACTAAAACCCACACACACACACACAAACACACACATACACTAAAACACACACATACAATAAAACACACATACAGTAAAACACACACATACACTAAAACACACACACACAAATACACTAAAACACACATACACTAAAACACACACACATATACTAAAACACACACACATACACTAAAACACACACATACACTAAAACACACACACACACTAAAACACACACATACACTAAAACACACACACACTAAAATAAACACATACACTAAAACACACACATACACTAAAACACACACATGCACTAAAACACACACATACACTAAAACACTAAAACACACACATATTATAAAACACACACATACACTAAAACACACACACATACACTAAAACACACACATACACTAAAACACACACACATACACTAAAACACACACATACACTAAAACACACACATACACTAAAACACACACATACACTAAAACACACACATACACTAAAACACACACACATACACTAAAACACACACATACATTAAAACACACATACACTAAAACACACACATACACTAAAACACACACATACATAAAACACACACATACACTAAAACACACACATACATTAAAACACACTCACATACACTAAAACACACACACATACACTAAAACACACACAAAAACACACACATACACTAAAACACACACATACAGTAAAACACACACATACAGTAAAACACACACATACACTAAAACACACATACACTAAAACACACACGTACACTAAAACACATACATACACTAAAACACACACACATACACTAAAACACACACACACACTAAAACACACACATACACTAAAACACACACACACTAAAATAAACACATACACTAAAACACACACATACACTAAAACACACACATGCACTAAAACACACACATACACTAAAACACTAAAACACACACATATTATAAAACACACACATACACTAAAACACACACACATACACTAAAACACACACATACACTAAAACACACACACATACACTAAAACACACACATACACTAAAACACACACACATACACTAAAACACACACATACACTAAAACACACACATACACTAAAACACACACACATACACTAAAACACACACATACACTAAAACACACACATACACTAAAACACACACATACACTAAAACACACACATACACTAAAACACACACATACATAAAACACACACATACACTAAAACACACACATACACTAAAACACACACACATACACTAAAACACACATACACAAAAACACACATACACTAAAACACACACATACAGTAAAACACACACATACAGTAAAAAACACACATACACTAAAACACACACATACACTAAAACACATACATACACTAAAACACACACACACATACACTAAAACACACACAAATACACTAAAACACACACACATACACTAAAACACACACACATACACTAAAACACACACACATACACTAAAACACACACATACACTAAAACACACACAAACACTAAAACACACGCATACACTAAAACACACACATAACTAAAACACACACATACATACACTAAAACACATACACACATACACTAAAACACACACACATACACTAAAACACACACATACACTAAAACACACATACACTAAAACACACACATACACTAAAACACACACACATACACTAAAACACACACATACACTAAAACACACACATACACTAAAACACACACATACACTAAAACACACACACACATACACTAAAACACACACATACACTAAAACACACACACATACACTAAAACACACACATACACTAAAACACACACATACACTAAAACACACACATACACTAAAACACACATACACTAAAAAACACATACACTAAAACACACACACATACACTAAAACACACATACACTAAAACGCACACAAACACTAAAACACACACATACACTAAAACACACACATACACTAAAACACACACATACACTAAAACACACACATACACTAAAACACACACATACACTAAAACACACACATACACTAAAACACACACATACACTAAAACACACACACACACACATACACTAAAACACACACATACACTAAAACACACACACATACACTAAAACACACACATACACTAAAACACACACATACACTAAAACACACACATACACTAAAACACACACACACATACACTAAAACACACACATACACTAAAACACACACATACACTAAAACACACATACACTAAAACACACACATACACTAAAACACACACACACATACACTAAAACACACACATACACTAAAACACACACACATACACTAAAACACACACATACACTAAAACACACACATACACTAAAACACACACACATACACTAAAACACACACATACACTAAAACACACACATACACTAAAACACACATACACTAAAACACACACACACATATGGGAAAGAGAGCTGGAGCCAGACGTGAAGGGATAAACAAGACATGTAAAGACCTTGACAGAAGACTTGTTTTGTTGGTTTTTTAAATAAAATTTTGCCTCGTTTTGGCGAGGCGCGTCCCGTTCAACCTACCCGGTTGGAGGATCTGGCACAATTGATATGTATCCCATACTGCACTTGTTTACTTTATATATGACACGTCAAGTAAACCATGTTCCCATCAGTTCCACCATTCTTCTTTGAAGTTGTTTTGGAGTATGAGTTTCGCTTTCTGTCCGTCAATGAATTCTTTGTTCTGGAATCACCAGTGCAAGAGAGGTATAGAAAGACCATCAAACAAAAAGGTCAAGAGAGATGGTGACAAAAATGAAAGAGTTAAAGAAAGCATAGAAAAATCATGAGCAGATAGCACAGGACAGGAGGACACGGCATAAATTTGGTGAAGGCTTACGAGGAGCATAAGGAAAATCATCATGAGGGCGTATCTTCGTCAGGGCATAACAAAGGATTCATTGTTATGGTGTAACAAAGGATTCATTGTCAGGGTATAACAAAGGATGCATTGTCATGGTATAACAAACAATTCATTGTCAGTGTTACGTGTCGTTATTGTTCAATTATTTCGGAGATATTCTCCGTGGCCAAAGTAGACTGTAGGGGCAGTCACACAACACGAAATCAGCATTACTGTACTAAACGGACCAACACCTCCTTCACAATTTTACAAACATGCAGTTTATTAGGTGTGACAAACGACCGCATGATAAGATATATATATATACAGCCCCAAAGGCAAATGCAGTTGTATGTATGTCCAGTCCGTTCCTATCAAACGCTGGTCATTGGCAATCATTCAAACTTTATTTAATATCGTCCTTTGGACCTTTTTATGAATAGACACACATTTCCTTACTAGAATAAGCCAGGGACACCTCAACCAAGTATATTGATGTTCTGGTGCTGGAATAATTCATGAAAAACACAGAATACTGCAGGAGCTCAAAACACATACGTCCGCTCACTTCCTAACACAAGCCGCATCTCTTTTCAGACGCTCAACTCACTTCTGCTTCAAATTTGTTCACGCCTGCCAGACAACCATATCGGCATCACGTCACTTCCTTTATTAATAAGTGATTCCATGTAAAATAAACAAAACAGAGCCCTTATTGAGCTGCCTATTATACTGACATAATCGTTATGAATTTTAATCATAACATCCCCCCCCCCCCCCGCAAAAATAATGGAAACAAAGTTTTCATTATTCCCATGGTGTGAGTATAACATCACCAGAGTGAAAATATATTAACATCAAATTTCACTGTAAGTAAGAACTAGCTTAGCACCCAGGTTTCTGCCATAGGGTAGGCAATTTAACACTAAAAGTGTGGTCCATGGTTGTTAAGACCAAAGCCAATGTCTACTACGGACAAATTCCTTTTTAACAGCAATGTGAGGTCGCCATAACTAATAGTACCCAACATATTAAAAAATGATGGTAGCAATATATGCACTCACATACCTCACACCGTCCAATAACACCTATCAGTCAAGTCCAGTATCAGTTGTCAAGTAATTAACTTATTGATCAACAGCAATAATGCAAAGCATTATAGAATATACAAATATGTAACAGCGTAAATAGATGAAATTAGGCAGACAATCATATTAGTAAAGGCATGAAAGCAACATCATACGCTAAAAGATTAAGGTCATGTGTACATCTTAAGTACTTGTCATAAACAGTATATTGTGTGTCAATTAAAACAAATATGTTATTTTGAACATGACGAAGTTGTGTGTCCAATCAGGTAAGAATACAGTGATGTATGGTACAAATTACCAATAGTTGTGAGAACTATTAAAATGTTCAATCATATAATTAGTGTGAGTGCATTAATGCCTTGTGTCAAAGACGGAATCTCATCCCGCGAATTAAAATTAATCAACAGCTAATTCAAGCACTGTATTTAAAGTCACAATGATATATTGTTATCTGTACTAGTGGAATAATAACCAACTAAATTCCAGAGAAAATATTTATAATCGAGCACAAAGTTCCTGTCCATGATTCTCTGCTATATTATCGTATAAGTTCCTTTATAAGTTCTCGTTAAGTAACAATGTTCAATGTCCAACCGGGTAGAGAATAATAATGGTACGATAGGATTTTTCTAGTTATGTCCTTTTGACCATGCGAAGCATCCTTGTGTTAAGTCCCTTAATCTTTAGACGCCAAATTTATATAATAGAATGGGAGCCGCGCTGGTGTAATGGCTTCGGCGTTGTACTGGCGACCAGGTGTTCATGGTTCAAACCCGGGCGTCGGCGTTTGAAGAAATGTTTACGGCCGGAAATTTGACTGAATAGCCTGAACGGCTCCTGTGATAAACCCTCTGTGGATGGGAAGGAGCGAAGCTCCTGACCGGGTTGGAAGGAAAGTCCTCAGGTTCCCCAGCCTCGCAATGACATGTCATTGGGCCGAAGGGCTGAAAGCCCAGGCCGCTGGTTAAGAAAAAAAAAATATATATATATATATATATAATAGAATAAACCAAGTTTTTGCATTCAAGATATCCAAATGTCACATTATTCTTAGACCATCAATGAATGTGTGGGTATTCGCACATAAACCGGGTATGTAAACTGTTAATAAGGTCCAAGACATCCATTTAATGCGCTGAGTAAAACGAGGTACAACTTGAAATTGGCGATATCAGCATTCATCATCATCAGGTGCTGAGTGAACCCGTTCAATACCTGTAAGAACTGTCAAAAGAGTCATTGAGCGATTTCCTTCAATATTTTTGATGAAAAAAATAACGATAGTCATCAGCCTTGTTATTCATCACAGGATATAGTCATATATCCTCTTTACATAGTAGTAAAAAATACGGAAATTCCTGTCAGCAAAAGCATTGTCAGCAAAATATGTTCATATATCGTACACAGTTCATTGGTCATCATGTGGATAAGTCAGTTGATAGGTTTGATGTAACTTCACAAGATACTTGCATGTGCAGTGTTGCCAGATGAGAGTGAGTCTTTCACGCAACGTGATAACACATCCGCGACCACGTTTTGACTGCCTTTCATGGCACGAATGTCATATTCGTAAGGCTGGAGTGCTAGTGATGCTCTGACTGCCTTCTCGTTTCAAAATGTTGCTGTCATAAGATAGGACAAGGCCCTCTGATCTGTCTCCAAGACGAATTTATCACCAATAAGGTAGCGTTGCAGTTTTGTAAATCATTATACCACCGCGAGCAACTCCCGCTCGACAATGGGGTGTTTTTTCTCTGTAGGTGTCAATTTACGACTGACATACAGAATTGGATGTAGACAATCATCGAATTCCTGCATAAGTGTACCGCTGATTCCCGAACCAGAGGCTTCGACTCTAAGGATAAAAGGAAACCGACTATCAGGCAATCTTAAAATTAGTGATTTTAAAAAATAATACTTAAGCAAATTTAATGACTCATTACATGAATGCGTCCAAACAATCTTATTTGGAGAGTTACTTCTTAATAACGAAGACAGAACTAAAGAAATTTCTGAAACATTAGGCAAGAATTTTCTATAGAATCCTACAAGACCTAAAAGACTGCGAACCTTTTTTTTTTTTTTTTTTTTTTTTGTCTTGTCTTAGGAATTTCTAGATTCAGGATCCTGGATATAGTGTAATCCTCAGGCTTAAGAAAACCGCCTCTTACTTTGTGACCAAGAAAGGAAATTTCAGTGAATCCTATTTTAGTTTTCGAAGGTCTAGCAGTAAGAGGATGGAGACGAATAGTAGTCAACGAAGACTCAATTCCAAGAACAAGTTCTTCCCAAGATTGATGGAAAAGACAAATATCATCATTGTAGGTAATGATGTCATCACGAATAGAGAACATTTTTCGCATCATACGAACAAAAGTCACAACAGCGTTAATGAGACCAAACGACATAACATTAAATTGGAACAATCCCAAAGGTGTAGCGAAAGCAGTATAAGGTTTTGCTCTGTCCGACAAGGGGATTTGCCAATAACCTTTAGACAAATCACATTTATTGAAAAAAGTAGCTGTAGATAGTCTATCCAAAAGAGAATCTAACAAAGGAAGAGACTCAGCATCCGAGATTGCCAAAGCATTTAAACGCCTGAAATCACTGCAAATCCGAATGGATTTGTCTTTCTTTCTAATCAACACCATAGGAAAATTATATGGAGATTGAGAAGGAGAAATTACGTTTAATTTTATCATATCCTCTATTTCTTTTAGTACTTGTGATTGAAAATGTACAGGGATAGGATAAGGTTTAAGTCTGATTGGTCTGATCTCAGTAAGGAGAATATCATGTCCAATGATATTTGTACGCCCAGGAATATCCGTGAGCACGTCAGGAAAAGATTGTAGTAATAAAGAAATCTTATCTTGCTGATATGGAGCAAGAGTTGGCGAAATAGAAATATCCATCCAACTCTCAGTAGATTGAAGTGGTAAAGTAGGTAGAAATAAAAGAAGCTCAGAAATATTAGGTAATTCAGACAACTCTTCCTGCATGACAGCTAAGGAAGAGCGACGATCAATAGGCTCGTCGATAGCCTCAAAGACTGGTTTAAAATATGGAGGACGAGAGTGAAATTGTTGCAGCATGTTGATGTGAAAGTTTTTTTCCTTTCCTTTAATAGAAACAATGTAGTCAACATCTGATAATCTTTCTAGTACAGTATATGGTCCTCTCCAAGATACAAGTAATTTATTTTCCTTATTGGGTAACAATACATAGGCCTCATCACGCGGCCATAATTGGCGCAGTTTTCTGTTTTGATTAACAAACAATCTTGCCTTAAGTTTAGCTTTTTCTGATGCTTCTACAGCTATCTGGCATGCCTCGATAATTTTCTTTCTCGTTAATCACGTTTTGTTTGCTAGGAGGTTTGAACATCCTCAGGCATGTCAGCTCCAACCAATAACTGTTTCAATATGGACATAGGTCCTCTTGGCATGGCACTGAAGACTAATTGAACGGCGCAAATCCAGTATGTTCGTTCGGTATTTCCCGCTAAGCGAACAATACCGCTGGGAGTACTCTATCCCAATCCTGAGGGTATTTCGCAGTTACCTTGCCTAGCATTAGCATTAGACAGCGGTTTAGCCTCTCAATGTTCCCGTTCCCAATAGGATGATTTACATTACTAATAGATCTATCTATCTCAAACTCTCTCATAACCTGAGTCATAACGTCAGAAATAAACTGAGTTCACCGATCTGATAATATGTTTTCGGGAAAACCCAATCGACTGAGAATTAAAAATAGCGCGTCATCAACATCTGTAGTGGATATTGTTTTCAGAGGAATAGCCTCTGGCCAGCACGTGCACATATCAATGCATGTTAATACATAACGATGACCTTTAGCTGACGTGACTAATAGTGGACCTATGAGGTCGATTGCCATTTTTGCGAATGGACGCAAAGATATGTCTGAAGCCTGGATAGGCGCATTATGCTTGGGGCGTTTAGCTGCCACATCTTGGCAAGTTTTGCACGTGCGACAAAAGATTTTCACATCTCTTGTCACCCCAGGCCAAAAAAAAATGAGACAAAACCCTATGTTTTATCTTGGCAATCCCTAAATGACCTGCACAATTAATATCATGAGCAGGCCGTAAGTCAAATGGGTGGAAACTAGTAGGTACCATAATTTGTTTTTTTTTTACTGATTTGGAATCCTAGAAATTCCGAATCAAGATCCCATTCTTGATTGTATACCAGTGTAAAGAATTATCATTAAATACCACATCATCAGACTTGGCAACATGAAAAAAAACAATTTTATGAATCATCTTCATTTTGCATCTGTATGATTGATTCTTTGTCAATAAGTTCAACATGTAAATCATCCTCATCTGTCCCCTCCTTATCATACATCTCCTCATCAGTCACCACCTCCTCAGTCACCCTCTCATCATTCATCAATGAATTCAGTATGAAAGGTGAGAGAAAGGAAGGGCAGAATGTCAGACGGGCCTGCGTGCCCAATTCTCAACCCTTTGAAAATAAAGTTCGTTCGTTCGTTCGTTCGTTCACCTCATCAGTCATCTCCTCAATCTAGACCTGTTCATGCAATTTTGCACGATACTGAGCTCTAGTAGTGACAGCATTTGGAATAAGCAAATGAAGCTTAAAATAAGGGGTATCTAAGATACTTTAGCATTTGGATAATATTCAACTGTGCCCCCGAATGTAATGCACTTGACTTCTTTGCCTGTGTACTCAGATTGGTCCACTAATGACCTTCGGACCCCTACAGTAGTGCATCCTGTGTCCCTGAGCACTGAAACAAGTTGGCTGTTTACAAAACCCCTATTAAACACTAGTGACACTGTCCCATCATAAGAGGACATGACTGACAAAGGATGTCCACACAGGAGCCTAGGAACTCCCTGTAACTGAAACAAAGAATTACATTCAGAACAATTAGTACTATTTGACAAGTCCACACCTCATGCATTTGCATGAGCAGCAACATTGTTATTCTGGACTGTATTATTATCATTTTGATGCACAACTGCATTGGAACGTTCAGGATTTCTAGAGCGTCGAAAGTTATTGTTCTGTTGAGAATTTTTATTGTTGTAATTATTTACATTGTTTCCATAGAATGACCTTTGGCCTCTGTTTGATTGGAAATTATATCCCCCTCTGTTCCAATACCTGTTAGGTCTGAAAGATGATTGTTGATGTATATATCCATCATCATATGAACGGAAATTCCTTTGAGGTTGTTGTGACCTATTGTTAAAATTATACCTCCCTCTGAAAGATCCAGTATTATTATCTCGATTTAATCAAACATTTCTGTCAATGCTATTTGATCTTTGTCTGGGTAGATTAGACATCACGGTTCTAGCAGATGCCACTGGCAATGCATCCTTTATGTTAGTCCTGCCAAGATTTCTTCCAGGATGTGCAATTTGGTATTGTCGTCCAAGATTTTATATATCAGCCAACGTTTCAGGCTTTCTCTCCTGCAAAAAGGACAAAAAATCACCACTGACTGAAGACAGCACTTTGTCTCTTAAAATTAAGTCAGCCAGCCCATCAAAAGTTTTATCAATTTTTGACAAATCAACCCATCTAGAAAAGCAAAGCTTAATTGATGAAATAAATTCAGCAAAATCCTTGGCTGAATCAGGCAACAATGATTTCAATTTCAATCTGTAACTATTTTCCTCTAGTTGATACTTTTTTAGCAATAAAGCCTTCACAGCATCATAATCACTTCTAGTATGATCATCCATGATGCAGACTGCAGTAAAAGCCTCACCAACTAATAAACTTATTAACCTGCTGGGCCATGTAGCTCTATTAATCTTAAACTCATGGCAACATATTTCATATTTATTTAAAAAGCATGAAATATCGTCTATATTGGGATTAAATTTGGGCAAATTAAGTTTAAAAGTAGAGGCATGGTCTTTCTTTCCAGCCTCCTCGCCTGCTGGATTAACCTGATTATGTTGAAATCTTAATTTTTCCAACTCAATTTCTGCCATTCTTTGAGCATAGGCCAAATCTGCTTGAGCTTGTTGTGCCTTCATTTCTGATTGAGCATGTGCATGTGCCAATTTATTTTCTTCTAGTTCCTGTTGTGCCTTTATTTCTGCTTGGGCATGTGCATGTGCCAATTTTTTCTCCTCAAGCGCTAATTCGTCTTGTCTTCTTTTCTCAGCTAATTCTTCTTCTCTTTTCTTCTCAGCTAATTCTTCTTCTCTTTTCTTCTCAGCTAATTATTCTTCTCTTTTCTCCCTGGCCAAGAGTCTCTGATCTCTTGCCATATCTTCTAACCTCTTTATTTCCTTTGCATGCTCATTGAATGCAAAGGTTCTTAAAGCTTCACCCTTCATACCACAGTCTTTTCCAACCTTGATAAAATAATCCAAGGTAGCCATAATTCACTATTATTGTGACTCCAAATTGTCCAATAATACTATAATCTTACTTAGTCGTTCCCCTTCTACCGTGAGGTGTAGAGGTAATATAATCAATATATATTTTTAATATGTGAGCAATAACAGCAACAGTTATTTCACCACTCAATATCAATCAACAGCATTAAACTATAGATGTTATATTAGGAGCAAAAGAAAAATTAGAGTTACAAACAAGATTACAGGAGAACAGTAGAAAGTGCCAACCCAAGAAAATACTAATGAATAAACCAAGGCATAAATCTATGAACTGTAGCAGAAGTGAAAAAAATTGGCTCTACCACACTTATGACAATACAAGCACAATTTCACATTATATAATACATCTAATAAATGAATGATAGCAAGATGAGGTGTACAAATCTCACAAACCATAAAGAAGAATAAACTAAATAAAATATAATGAACCTGACAACAAATACAAATTTACAAATAAACAGGGCAAAACAGCTAACAGAAATGGTAATGATAATCTCAGTAGTAGCAGTAAAAACGCACAGCTTTGTAATGCCGGACCCACTATCTGAGAAAACCATGCACCAAGCCCTATAGAACAACCAAGAATTCACGACCATAGGATTGGTATTGTGAATTAATGGTTCCCTCGCCAACCAACCCACCTATCACACAAACATGTAAATACAAATATACATAGAACATATAATAAAAAAGAACCCTGTCAAATGAGATTCTTCAAGACTCAAACTGTATGAATCAAGAAAGTCACTTATCTGTCTTATGAAAAAAAATCCTCCTGGGTCCAGCTTCTGCCTCAGGGAAACACGATACAGCACATATGCATCGACTAGGGTTCGATTCAGTAATCACACTTGCAGCTGATCAGCACCGCCATCGTGAAAAATTTTCTGCACTTGAAAACATGTAGTCCACCGACTTGAAAATGTTTTGAAAAATCACTTGAAAATACTTTTTAACAGTTCCACATCATATGTTCAGATCCCGGCTTGAGGGCACCAAAACTGTTATGTGTCGTTATTGTTCCATTATTCCGGAGATATTTTCCGTGGCCAAGGTAGACTCTAGGGGCAGTCACACAACACGAAATCAGTATAACTAGACTGAACGGACCAACACCTCCTTTACAATTTTACAAACATGCAGTTTATTAGATTTGACAAACGGCACCATGGTAAGATATGTATATACAGCCCCAAAGGCAAATGCAGTTGTATGTATGTCCAGTCCGTTCCCTATCAAACGCTGGTTATTGGCAATCATTCAAACTTTATTTAATATCGTCCTTTGGACATTTTTATGAATAGACACACATTTCCTTACTAGAATAAGCCAGGGACACATCAACCAAGTATATTGATGTCCTGGTGATGGAATAATTCAGGAAAAACACAGAATACTGCAGGAGCTCAAAACACATACATCCGCTCACTTCCTAACACAAGCCGAATCTCTTTTCAAACGCTCAACTCACTTCTGCTTCAAATTTGTTCACGTCTTCTTCTTCCTCGTTCGTCCTTAAAAGGACCTTGGTTGCGTTGTGTCCGTTTACAGCGGTGCTGCGATATTTGCGCCTTTCGGCCGACACATCCGACTTCAGCACAGCATATTTTGGGACCGCGTTTGCCTTCCCTCTTCGATCCCTAATCTTTCAGCCAGACTGCAGTGATGCAGCCTGTTTCCAGGACCACCTCTTAGAGGTGGAGTAGGGTCTTGGTCAGCTCTGGTTTGCTGACCCTGACGCAAGCAGTCAAGCTATGAGTCGCTGACTGCATTCATCTCGTTTGCTGCGTCTTCGGTCCTTGTTCACGTCTGCCAGACAACCATATCGGCATGAAGTCACTTCCTTTATTAATAAGTGACTCCGTATAAAATAAACAAAAAAGGAGCCCGGTTGAGCTGCCTATTATACCGACATAATCGTTATGAATTTTAATCATAACACCCAGGTTATAACAAATGATCCATTGTTAGGATATAACAAAGGATTCATTGTCAGGGTATGGCACAGGATTAATTGTCATTGTATAACAAAGGATTCATTGTCAGTGATACGGGTGGATTTCAGCTGACTTCAATACCACCCCTATCGACACCCGATATATTATAGTTGTGGTGTAGGGTGTCTTATCTGGTTTTTGATGTTGCTGTGTATGTTGTAGTTGGATAGTCCACAGAGTACAGCACAGGCAACATGATGCGTAGAGTCATAGAAATGGTAACTTCGATTGACGTTTTATACCATTTATTGCACGCCACAAGACAGTCATTGTATATATGTCATAAACAACATAGTTCAACGAATTCAGCATTCAATAATGATAGCGGTGCCAACTGTTAGACATGTAGGATCCAATCCTCATCAGTCATAGCGTAAACAACAGTTCAAGGTTCACAGTGTCATAAAGTTATTATTCATAAATCTGTCTAAATAATATGGCACAGAGCTGGATGCATTAATATTCATTACTATCAATAGTGTAACAGTGTCAGCTGCATTTCATCAGTACACATACATAATAATCATTACTCCTCTCCTGATGCTGGCAGATCAGGTGTAATAAATAAGTCCGTTATCGTTTGCACGAGAAATAGCATTGAGGAGTACAGGTCGAACTGACCTTTATCACATTCCTAAGTCTAACCCTTTGACTTAGGCGTAATCGCTGGCATAGCGAATCCTGGAACACAGACAATAGTCCTGTTGGTCTAAAGCGACCCATATATGTAAATTGTTCAGGTATAAAGATACCGGTGGCGAAATCCTAATCAAAGTACCTCTCCATTTTGAAACACACAAGCGAGCAGAGAGCAACAAAATGTCGAACTACTAGATGGTATCGTAAAGTTCAATAAAGAGGTATTACCTTTCTTCGGAATCAACCACTAAAACATATGCCTCCAGGCGGTTTTGAAGTATACAGGGAAAGTCTCGTTAGATAACTAACTCACAAAAGACTATGGAATTCGCTATCAAAATCACTAGACGCAGCAGCGTCTTTTCCCTGCTCAGTCCATCTCGATGAATGCTGGGCGGAAGACGAAACTCAACTTCTCAAAGTCTAGACATGCGCAGAACGCATACAACTGACTAACACTCACAACGAACGATGAAGAAGAACAATTTCAAAAAGCTATGTTCAGAAATCACGCCTTATAAGGACCTGGGAATACAACTCAATTCAAGTTTCAATCATTCCAAGAAATAGTTGACCAACCATTACCGTATAAGGAGACATCGTACGAAAAATGAATCAGCGAGTCAAGACACAAAATCAGATTACCAATGGGTCAACCAACAAGAGAAGTTAATCCTCATAGTACAATGTACCCATAATATAAACAAGGTTATCTGTCTTAGATTACAAAAAATTCAAAGTGTACAATTCATACAGATTTAGTTACACACAGTCTTAGGAAAAAATTATGTGCGTAACATTACCGCACCCCCCGGGAAAAAAAATGAAACATTTTTTTTTAAAAATCCAAGAGCCAGAAACACCAGGCTCGTAACGCACGTATGATGCGCGGATATAATGCCTAATATGAGGCTAGCTCGACGCATGGAGCGATAGCTGAGATTATATCTCAGATTCTTAGAGACTAAATTTCCCTAAGTGTACACGCATATTCCAGGGAGGTGCCACCAACATACGCCACATGATGGCAACATCATAATGTATTAATACAGATATACATTATACAAAAAATACATTATACAATCATGTTATGCAATAATATCATAATACAAGTTATTACTAATTAATACTCGTAAATTAGATGATCGACGAAGAGATGTATATAATCGTTCCACAGCAGGTAACAACTTGACATGCTTCATGGGGACATAATATCCATACTGTCACAGACGTCAAAGATGTGCTGCGAAAATATCAATAACACAAATCTTTATGGTATATGCTAAATTTCTTAATACAGTAATTAAAGTACAATATATAAATTGTGGCCATGTGAGCTTTTGGCCCGTATATTGCTAAATAAGCCTCCTTCCGTTATACCAAAATCAGTAACAGAACAAGGTAATTACCATGCTATAAATTACCAAAATGAGCACATATGTGCTAATATATCTTTATAGTAGCGAACTGTTATAGATCTCGACGTTTAACAGGGAATATATGACAGAAGAATTAAGTGGAATCATGTGGGCATCTAGACAGAATGTCTGCCATCACATTATCCGAACCACGGATAGCTCGCACCGTGAAATGACAGGGTTGAAGAGCTATGGCATATCGAGTGGACCTCGAGCTCTTCAATTTTTTGCTCTGAATAGCAGTAAGAGCTTTCTGGTCGGTTTCCACAATGAAATGTGCGCCTAGAAGGAATCTTTGCAACTTGAGGATTGACCAAACCATAGCCAATAATTCACGATCTAAAACCGAGTAATTCCTCTCTGCAGCATTTAATTTCCTAGAGATATACATCACCGGATGCAGAGTATCTGAATACTCTTGCATTAGTGCTGCCCCAATCCCAGTGGACGAGGCGTCACTTCGAAGAACAAAAGTCTTCTCAATAGTAGGTAACTTAAGGATTGGTGGAGATGAAAATAGAGTTTTGATCTGGTTCAATGAGGATTGACATTCTTGAGACCAGCGGATCAGATTAGGCGATCCTTTCTTCAATAAAGTAGAAAGAGGTGCCATAATGGAGGACAGATTCGGAATGAATCGTCCGTAAAATTGTATCAAACCTAAGAGACTACGCACTTGTTTTTTTGTCTTAGGGACAGAAATGTTAAGTATTTTTGAAACATTATGGTCCTCTGTCTTTAAAAGACCATGACCAACACGATGACCAAGGAAAGAAATCTCACTAAATCCTATAACGGCTTTAGAGGGTTTTGCAGTTAAGTTATACTCACGAAGAGTAGACAGCAATTCGTATAAACCCAAATAGTGATCTTCCCAGGAATCACTGAACAGACAAATATCGTCTAAGTATGCTATGACATCTGTACGGTATGCGAGAATTCGACGCATCATGTGTACGAATGTAGCAGGGGCGTTCATAAGACCAAAAGGCATGAAATTCCATTGGAATAAACCCCTAGGTGTAGAAAAAGCAGTAAAAGTTTGGCTCGTTCAGTTAAAGGAACTTGCCAATAACCTTTCGATAAGTCGAGTTTGGTAAAGAATTTAGAATTAGAAAGTTTGTTTAGTAGCTCTTCCAATTAAGGCATAGGTTCAGCATCGAACTTCGTAACTTGGTTCAATTTGCGATAATCAACGCAAATGCGAATGTTATTGTCCTTCTTTCGAACAATAACCATAGACGAAGAGTATGCTGAAGTGGATGGTTCAATGATTTCCAATCGTATCATTTCATCCAATTATTTTTCGACTTGTGACTGAAAATGGATAGGTATCGGATAGGGTCTGACTCTGATAGGATTATGGTCAGTTAGTATTATGTCATGTTCAATGACATGTGTGTGTCCCGGGATGTCGGTAAGGACATCCTGAAATGTTTGTAACATCGAAGAAACTTGTCGATGTTCTTCAGCGGAAGGATTAGGAGAAACGGAAACATTTTTCCAAGATTCCGTTGAATAAAGTGGGATCACAGGAAGGGGAAGATTGACATCAGAAAAAGTAGTTTCCTAATCCTGTATAACTGACAGGGATGAGTAGTGACCATGAGGTACTGGAGAATTGTCCGTTGCCTGGAAAATATGCTGCAAATAGCCAGGTCTTCCATAAAATTCCGTGAGCATATTAATGTGGAAAGTTTTATGTTTCCCATCAATATCGACAACATAGTCGACATCGGAAATTTTTGAGACTATTGCATACGGACCTTTCCATGCAATAAGAAGTCTGTTCTCCCTTGACGGAAGAAGAACGAATGCTTTGTCACCTGGACAAAGTTGTCGTAGACATCTATTTTTATTTGCAAACTGCCTTGCCTTTTCTTTAGCAAATCCGGATGAAGAAGTTGCTAGTTTGCATGCCTCGATGATCTTTTGCCTAAGAGCAATGACATACTCATAAGAAGATTGAGTCTCATCGCTAATATTATCGGCAGTGATAAGATCGTGTAGTAAAGACATAGGGCCGCGAGGTTGCGCGCCAAAGACAAGTTCAAAAGGAGAAAACCCTGTGTGTTCATTGGGAACCTCTCTATAAGCAAAGAGAGGCGCGGGTAAAAACCTGTCCCAATTCTGAGGATGATCCTCAGTTATCTTCCCAAGTAAAGTTTTTAGTGTCCTATTGAAACGCTCAACTAACCCATTAGACATTGGGTGATAGATACTGCTGAGAGACCTTTTAATATGTAGCAAAGACATTACCTATGACATAGTGTCGGATATAAGTTGAGTGCCATGGTCTGACAATATTTCTCCGGGGAAACCCAAGCTAGAAAATATAAGCCAAAGAGCGTCTGCGATATCAGCAGTGGAGATGCTCTTAAGAGGTATTGCCTCTGGCCAACGTGTGCACATATCGACACATGTAAGGATAAATTGATGTCCTCTGGCCGACTTGATCCTAAAAGGACCGATAATATCTATTGCCATTTTCTGAAAAGGGCGAATAGGAATGTCAGCCGCCTGGATAGGCGCAGTATGTCGTGGTCCTTTTGATTTGACCTCCTGACACACTTTGCAAGCACGACAGTAAATTCGTATGTCCTTGCTCACAAATGGCCAAAAGAAAGCCGCAAGAACCCTCGACTTTGTACGGGAAAAACCCATATGTCCAGCACATTGCGAGTCATGAGCATGTTGCAATATTTGCAATCTCATACTCTTAGGCACAAGAATTTGAGAATGAGTGGACGTAGTCGAGTCTTGTACCATACGTACAAGTACGCCATTCTTCATAGAAATCCAAGATTTTCTATTAGTATTCTGATTAGGATCACCTTTTTTTGCTAGAATGAAGAATTTTTGTAAAGAAGGATCTTCTTCTTGCAACTTTATAAATGAGTCACGTGAAATAATCAAGTGACTATTTTGGCTATCTACTTCATTATTATCAGTTAATGAAGTTTGAGGTGGATCCAGAGCATGTGCTCTTGTGACCACCGCATTGGTAGCTTCAATGTTTTGCTCCTCCCAAACAGCAATCTGCTGTGGGGTACATTCCCTAACTCCGTGAATACGACCAATAATAAGGTCCGCAATAGGGCTTGGAAGAAGACACGCGTTGACATCTCCCGTAAAGAACGGAGTAGAAATATGTATTATGGCAGTAGGATACTTTTCCAAAGTGCCACCAAATGTGACACATTTGATCACCTTTCCTGTAGCACAGGATGGATCTACAAGAGATTGTCTAACACCAATAGTAGTACATCCAGAATAAAAAAGGACTGAGACTGGATTACTATTTACAAGATTCTTATGTAGGATAAGAGAACCTCTCCCGTCATGCGCAACTAATGCAGGAAGAGCGGGAAGAGGGTGACCACAGATTAAAGTAGTAACAGTAGTCGGTTCAAACAGAGTACTGCATTGGGGACATTTAGTTGCCCTACCAAAGTCAAAAGCAGAACATGAGTTAGCACTAGAGATTTTATTATTATTATCATTTTGTTTACATGCTCCCTGAGACTCTTGCTGTACAGAGTTTGCCTGTTGATATCTCTTTCTTTTATTTTGCGATCTACCGCGACCATTATTGCCTCTGCAATTATCATTAAACTCTCTACTGTAATTGTTATCCTGGTTTGAATTCCAGTTTCCATAACTGTCATCACTATTTCTATACTGTTGAGAACCTCTATTATATTGGTTTTGAGGTCTCTGCGAAAAATAGTTTCCTCGATATTGACTATTTTTGCGAAAATGTCTAAAATTATTGGGAGTAGTATAGCGTGGAGCATCAGCTTGTCTCCAGTTCTGCGAAGAAGAATCACCCTGAAATTGATTGCTATGATTCTTAGCATAATTACGGTTACTCTTTTTATTGAAATTTTGTTGGCTACCCTGAAATTTTCGCATGAAATTTGGGCCATAAGGTGCTGCCGAAGCAACTGGCAGACCTTCTTTTACTTTAGAGTTGCTAATGGTTACATGAGGATGCGCAGTGACATACTGGCAACAGTATTCTTCCATTTCTTTTATGTTTTTAGGCTTACGCTCATGAAGAAAAGCAAGAAAAGATTCATTGACAGAAGACATAACCTTGTCTCTAAGTAGTAAGTCCATAAGTGCTTCATATGTATTTTCTGTCTTAGACAGCTCAACCCAACGTGTAAAAGTAAGACGTATCTTTGAAATGAATTCAGAGAATTCCACTCCAGTTTCTGGCAACATATTTTTAAAATGAAAGCGATAGCCGTCTTCGTTAAGTTGGTATTTCTTTAACAAGACTGCCCTGACAACCTCATAATTGTTCTTGTCAGGCTCATCTACCATGCCTAACATAGTCAAAGCATCACCTCTAAGTATTTTAGACAAATGATAAACATAAAGTGATTTATCTATGTTATGCACTTTACATGAACTTTCAAATCTGTCCAGATAAAACGTTATATCGTCAATGGAAGCATTGAATGCTGGTAGATTAAGCTTGAAATTACTAGCATTAGTCTTATCAGAAGATGATACCTGTTAAACTCTGTATAGTTGTTAACTCATACTGGCTACTAGTCGTTGAATCACGCTTTATTTGTTAAATGACGTGAATGTCCACCAGTTGATAAATGTAGATGTTGGGACTGGTGTAGTAAAGTGTAACGATTGTCAACTCATTAAACCCAGCACAGTTTTGGTCATACAGGTCATCTTGTCCTGGAACGTGATGAGGCTCCGACAAGAATGTGAGTGTAAACAATGAGTGTGTATCTGAATGTCAGTACGCGAATGGTAGAATGATTCGATAGAGTTGACAGGTTGGTAGTACATCACTCATACTCACACTGTTCGAATTCAAGAAGTACTGGAACTACGGTGGTCTTTTTATAACATTTAATGGGACGCACACTTGGACAGTACGTGTATGGTTACAGGAACAAATGTCGACATAGACAGCATAATGTTGATCACAGGAATATCATCTTAAGTTAGCATTCATGCTTGGCAAATATCATAATGGAGCATTCGTAAATAAGCATTCAGAGTTCCATCATGTAAATCATCTGGCTTTACTGACTGGGCACGTCAGACCATAACCAATATATAGGAAGGCTCCTAGACCTAACCTCGTCTAGTGAATATCCCTTCACGTAAAGTTCAATATATATATTTTCCATAAAGATATAGGAATCCCAGACATGGGTTCTCACATGTAGCAGTGATCTCTTGGTTCATCGAGCGATAGTACAGGCATCCCTTTTTCTCACTCGATAAATACAAAGTATATGAATTTCAACATGGCTGTTCTTCTCTCGTGAGTTTCACTCACTATAGGACCCAGACCAAAATTGGTCATTCGTTAAATGTCCTCATTTCTTCATGACTTCTATCATAGAAGTAATTGAATAATATCATATAATCTAGTGCTGATACATAGGAATGTCGTCTTCCTTTGAATAAATATTCTTTTCAAAAGTACCACTGTGCATCTGTTTATCGACAACGATGGCGAAGCCCAAGTTCATAATAAATTGCTCCATTTAAATTCAGCTTTTCTCTCATCACCCAGCCAAAGAATAAATCGCAGCCTCTCTTTGTAACATTCTTTCCTCAGCCTCAGCTTGTTTTTCTAATCTTTTATTTTCAGCCTCTTTTTCAAGTCTCTTATTTTCAGCCTCTTTGTCCAATCTTCTCTCATCGGCTTCTCTTTTCTGTTTTTCCATTTCCATCTGGAATTTTCTTTCATCTGCCTGCATCTGCAGTCTCAGATTCTCAGCATCTATCTTCTTTTGTTCAGCTTCTCTGTCTAATCTTTTATTTTCCTCTTTTTGTCTTTTCTCCTCAGACTTTAGTGCTTTAGTCCATTGAGTATTTGCATACTCTTCTAAATCATCACCAGTCTTACCAAGGGATTTCCCTTGCACAATAAAGTACTCAAGTGTAGACATGATGTCTAATATATGAGTCCAAAACCTGAAATAATTAATTAACTTATTTCAACCTTGATAGTGACAAGACTTTTAACAAAGTGCTTGTATAATCAAAATGTTTACTCCAATCTCTGTGGGAAACAAGTCTTTCATAAAGACCTTGTATAACCAAATGTGTAATAATAACACTAGTCACTTCTTAATCATCAGGACACTACACAAATTAGTGCATAAACACAAATCAATCAGTTATTTATCATAACTGCACAATGTAATAGTGCATGAACAAATCCACTAGTTAGTTATGATAAGTGCACTATAAATCAATAGTGCATGAGCAAATATGTAACAATAGTTTTTTTTTTTTTTTTTTTTTTTTCGTACGCCCGCTAATACTCGAGGCGAAATCTCAGGCTATTATTAATGTCTAACCTGACATTGATTTTACGTGAGTATCCCTTTTTTCTTGTACAGAGACAGGTGTCCCTCGCCATTCAGGCAGATACTCGCCGATTTCGGAGGTACCCATTAGAGCTGGGTCGGCTCTGGAGCCGCCAATCCCTGGTCGACGACACTCCTTCAAATGTTCTCGCCAGGTCTCGAGTTAATCCAGTCCGAATCCCGGTCGACGAAAAATTCTCAAATGCCGTCGCCCGGGTTTGATCCTGGATCACCCGGTCGCCAGAGCGGTGTGGTAACCACTACGCTAGCGCGGCTCCCGTAACAATAGTGAAAGCTAACTATGCAAGAACTATGTAAACAATAACAAAGGTCAACGACAATGTAAACAATAACAAAGATCAATACAATACGAAAACATTCGCAAAAGTCAACTAAATAAACAATGAAAACTAAAAGAAAATATCACAAATAATGTGATAACAAATGCGAAAAAATGTAAACAAACAAATGACGTCACAGTGTATAAACAAAAATGGTGTAAAGAACTGAATAATAGAAAAGAGGAGATCTACAAATACAAACAAATGAAATCAGAACTAAAGAACAGAAAGAGAAAAAAAATATTATAAAAAACAACGAAAATAAAGCACAACTCGTCACAACTAAACAAATATAGCAACAGTTGTCGCTAGCAAATTTCACAATAGGAAATTTGCACTGTCCCTAAAGAAAACGCTAACAGTAGAAACCTCTGTGACGTGGTATCTTCTACTGAAAGACACCACCCAACCGAAACCCGCTGAAATATAAACATATAAATATACAAATAACATATAACATATAAACATGTAGCATGAAAACAGTAGGAGAAAGTGTGAAAGTACAGAAGGCTCAGTTACAGTATAATTGCACATTTCACAAACAAAACAGGCCACTTAACTTCTATGTGTCCAAACGTCAGCACGGTGCAGAACAGGTTGCGATCAGCATTCTGAGGATAATGATCCAACGTTGATCAACATCTGCTCCTCTAGCTAGCCATGACGCAGGAAAATGAGCTTCTGATACTGGAACAGTTGTTACGGCACTTGTCCTTCTTCCTTACAGATCAGGAAATCGATTTGCTCGGTACTTGTCCTTCTATCGTAGGAAAACTGCAATACTGCCGAGCAGCGCCGGGTAGTTTCAAAATATTACCAACTGTCAGTAACGCCGGGTACTTTCAAAAAATTTCATGGAAGGTAGTAGTTGAAGCTGTAATGTTGTCTTGTAGTCTGATGTCTGGGTTTGTTGAGTCCCTTGAGTGCTGGTACCAGATTAAACCAACTTCTGGCCACCATATAACTGATACGGGTGGATTTAGGCTGACTTCAATACCACCCCTATCGACACCCGATATATTATAGTTGTGGTGTAGGGTG